>JANHGD010006354.1:17465-33520 GCA_027560375.1 Imantodes cenchoa
AACTTGGCCAAGGGGTTCATCCGGCCAGCAAAATCACGTATGGCCGCCCTGGTGGTGTTTCAGGAGAAAGAGGATGGCTGTCTAAGATTGTGCGTTAATTACCGTGGCCTGAATGCAATTTGTATGGAGAATGCATACCCCTTGCCAGTGATGAAAGACTTGTCAGCCTACTAGAGTCATTTGGCGAAATATTCAACATGTCTTTCAAACTCTGAAAGCCCTTTTTGTATTATTTAAGGTGATCTTCCTTGCTGGCTTCCTCACTAAGGGTTTTTAAGCTTTGTCTGCCCTGGGTCCTAATCTGTTCACCTGAGTGCCTTGAATTTGCCTACTATGTTTGCCCGATCCACCTATCTTGTCGTCTTGGATCTGACAAATCTACGTTATTATTTTTTTTTTGGTACGTAGTTTCATATAACAAGTGCTCAAGAGTGGAAAATACAGTTACAATTGATACAATATCTTATTGTAAAAGCTGTACGCATGATTACGGTTGACAGTCCTAGGCCTTGGATATGGCAAACTTGGTTTTTACTTTCTGCCTGGCTTGTAGCATTTTGGATTGATAAGCATTTCAGTATTGCTATTGGTTCAAACTTGTTTCCTTGAAACAGGTTCTTTGTATCAGAACTTTAAGGCTATATGAGGTTGTCTTCACTTACCAACCATAATTGGGACCAGCAACTCTGTCACTAAGCTACCTAGTCATAAAGAGAAATATCATGTGATCAACTTGTGATGTAATCTTCAGCTGTGGTGGTTAAATAATACACCACAGTCACTAAGTGCGTGACTGCAGCTTGCAATTTCCTGCTGGCTTTCCCAGTGACTTGGTCGAAAACTGACAAACATTACAAATGGCAACAAAGGGGCTGCAGGACCCCATGGCCATTGTAAGTGTGCACCACTTGCCAAGTATACAAATTGCAATCGCGTAACTGGGAATGTTTTGATAGCCACAACTTAGAGGACTGTTGGTCGTAAATCTGCAATTTTCAGTTTCTTCATAACTGTGAAGGGTTGTTAAACAAACAGTCAGTAACTGAGGACTGTTTGTATAATAATTAAGTGAGTGGGAAATAACAAGAAGACTGTTTCAGAAATCGTGCCAACAGGTTGGTTTTAAAATGGGATGAGAGAAATTCATGGAGTGTTAAGCTATTAATGGCTGCCAATCTTGATACCTATTTAATACCTCCAGTTTAATTACTGGTTATTGGGTAGTTAGCTTGGAGTTTTGATTCATACAGAAATGACAGTATGTCTTATATCCTGGCTTATTCAACAAAAAATGCTTTAGTTTAATCAAGGCCATTATATTTGTATAGAAAAGGAATGAATAAATCATCTTCGTTGTTAAAATTATGACCTATGGTGGTTAGGTTCTATGAAGAAAGATTTGCATAACACTTAGTTTGACTTTGAAGATAGTCTAATATTGTCAAAATCCACGATTATGTGCCTGTTACATGGCTGTTCACAACCAGACAAAGGAAATATATTTTAATTGTATCGACAGTTTGTTCATTTGTCAGGCATCCATACAGCCTTGCATTTTTATAATTACATCATCACAAGATTAAGAAATCAAGCAAAGGGCAACAGAAGCTTTAAGCAAATGCTTCCATTTTTTATGAAAAAACTGTACGCTGCTGAACTGTAACAGCTAATTTATTTATAGAACTAATATGAATGAAATTATTTGGAATGCACAGAATAAATTGATGAAAAGAAAAGATTTGAAAATGCTATAATCTAGAAAATTGTTTGGTGGCTTTCTCAGTAGAGAAAACAATATTTCTTTGCAACTACATCCTGCTCTGCCATACAATACAATTATACCTTTGTTATTTTTGAAGATCAGTTTGAAGCTTATTGTCATCAGAAGAGGAGAAATCTCCCAAGTGGCTTTGTGAATCTGTCCCTACCTTCTCAATAGAGATTATGAAAATTGAAACATACCTCGAAGAAACGTTTATCTGAAGCTTCAGTACCTCGAGGGAGCTAGTAATATATGTATATATTTATTGTATTACTTTCAGATGACGCTGCAAGTGTGATTCAGTTTGGTAAATCTGCTAAACGGTCTCCAGAATCCACACAGATTGGACAATACGGAAATGGCTTAAAATCGTAGGTATATGGAGTCCAGTCTCCCAAATACTTTTTTGTTTCATTAAAATGCTAAAAAGAAAAAATTTACTTACGGAAAGTAAGCGCAAGAGTATCTGCATCCAAAAACTTTCAGTTAAATTGAAAGACCTGGTGTCTTTATAGTCAGATTTCATTCTTCTCAGAAGCTGCAGTTTTCTGAATTTTTGCTTAGCCATCTGCAGAGCAAACAGGATTTTCAGTTAATTAAACAAAGTAAGCTTGTTCCCTGCCATGTCATTTTCAGTATGTCCTGGCAGGATTGATTTTGGTATTCCATAAGCTGAACTCTTTCTGCAGAGGTTCCATGCGGATCGGCAAGGATTTCATCCTCTTTACGAAGAAGGAAAACACTATGACGTGCCTCTTCTTGTCTCGCACATTTCATGAAGAGGAAGGCATTGATGAGGTTCGCAAGTATTTTGCCTTGATGAGATAGAGAACACACCAGTTTTTGCAGGACCATCGAAATAGAATTATTCTAAAGCAATCTTTTTTTAAAATGCAGGTGATCGTTCCGCTGCCTACCTGGAATGCTTGCACCAAAGAGCCTTTGGCAGACAACATGGAAAAGTTTTCCATCGAGACTGAATTGATTTACAAGTATTCTCCTTTCAGATCGGAGCAGGAAGTGATGCGACAATTTGACAAGATTTGTGGAGAGAGAGGTAGTGTATTCAGCATACTTTAAGGGATAAGTATTCTTTGAAATCAAAGAGTTTTCAACGTAGCATATTTGTGCGTGTGGCTAGCTTTCCGAAGGACGAATGCGCACACGAGAGGATTAATGGCACTGTGTCTCTTACAGGGACCTTGGTGATCGTCTTCAACCTCAAATTGATGGATAACGGTGAACCCGAGCTAGATGTGACCTCTGATCCCCGAGATATCCAGATGGCTGAAACTCCACCCGAGGGAACGTAGGTTTGATAGAATCAGCAATCTAAGCTCCGGTTTGATTTTGTCTTTAATCAAGGATAATATAATTTGCATGCTGTTAATCCCTCAATTTGCAGACGATGAATTTAGTCCGATAAGAGGACATTTTTAGGATTCTGGGAGCTCTGTTGTCTCTCTGATGTGTAAGCCTGTGTTCTGTTTCAGGAAACCAGAGCGCCGTTCTTTCCGTGCATATGCTGCTGTGCTCTACATTGATCCCAGAATGCGGATCTTCATCCATGGCCACAAAGTACAAACTAAGCGCCTTTCCTGCTGCTTATACAAGCCTAGGTATGATGCATAGCCAAGTTCTTTTACAGTCAGCGATTTCTCTTCAGATATCAAAACAAACTCTAGTTGCTATATCATATTTCAGACGAATGTCCAGTTGAAATACCCTTTTGGTTTTGCCAATCTTTCAGACCTCAGCTCGGCTCCTCTCATCACAACATACTTCAGATTTAGCTTGTGTTAACCATCTAATTCTTTCATCAGCATGCAAGATATTATGGTTATTTTTGATTTATCAGTGTGATTTACAAGTTCTTTACAAGCTGTGCGACCGCCTGCACTAAATTTTGTATCCAGTATGTCCCTGGACTCCTGCCCTTGCGTGGTATTTACACAATTTTTGTCCACAGTTTAAAGAGACCGGGAATGCTTGTGAAAGACTTGCAAATAAACGAACAGATAACTATTGCCATCATTATTAACAAGCAGAAAGAAAGAAGAAAAGAAAAAAAGTTTTTAAATATCCTGAAGATCCAAAAATACCCTTAAAAGCTTCATTCTTCTTACTTAATATCTGAAGTGTGGAATTATGGAGCCCCTGACAGATCTGAGAAAAATATAGCACAGTAGCAGACATTTAAAAAATGACTTTGCTGAGGCAAAGCCATTCCTTACTCAAAACAAGTTCAATTTCTCTTAACTATTGTCTAATTTTATATACCACAACACAACACCTGGTAATCTTATATGTTACTTCAGGATTAACATCAGAAAATAAGAATCGCTTGCACTGCTGGTCATTATATGCTCCTGTTTTACTAGCCAGGAGTGGGGCAATTAAAGCATTCCAGGATGGACCACCATCCTTGGCATGCTTCCAAATTGGCTTCTGACAAGCAGAGTTAATGGAGAATGTGGAAGTAAAACAGCAAGTTCTAATCACGTGATGTCTGTCTTAACAACCAGGGTGATTTATTTAACTGAATGAGAAGTGACATAAGTTTGTTGTGGTCACGAGATTTTCTGCTTGGTGTCTGTGGCACTTAACAGTGGAGTTGGAGGGCAACCAAAGGGGCAGAGATAGGGGGAGAACAGGTGGTTAGGAGGAGTAGAAGGAGAGGTTGGCCTGGAAGAAGTGAGGTTTGGGTCTGGGAATGACCCAGGCTGGAATGGCTTGGCTTGAGAGGGGTGGGTGGGTCTTCGGCTAATGACCAGTGGGATTCAGTTGAGAATGGCAGTGCTGGGATTGCCATTAAAGATGCAATCACGTAATGTCATGCTTTACAATGATAACTTAGTGGCAGACATCCCGGTCCCAATTACTGTTGTAATTCATAGATTACTTTGTATTTTTAATCTCTCAATGGCATTTCTGTTTGTTGTGGATAGTCAAATATCAGGTAGGTGTGAAATTACTTGATTTCAGGCTCAAAATCCACATCTGTGCTGTCAGGTGGAGGGAACTTGATTGTACGACCACAGAACAGCTAGAATCATCATCTTTTGGTTCTTTAAGATTTGTTTTACTCACTTAAGGTACAATTAAGGGCTTGTTCCAGTTAACTTTGGTTTAAGTTCTTGTAATTTTATTAACAGCAATAAGAAAATTGTTTTCTGTGGCTTTTTCCAGAATTATTTTTCCCAAGCATTTTGAGATTAGCAAATACTGTGTGGTTTAGCTGAGCATACATTTGAAAAAATTGGAAGTTGCTCTATTGTTAAATATCCAAAAGAAATACAAGCCTTATGGGATGTACAGATTTTTGAGGGTTATGGCCGTATTAATATATTCCCTCTCTTTTTCCTCTCCCTCTTCTTGCAACTTCTTACAGGATGTACAAGTATACATCCAAGCGCTTCAAGACTCGAGCAGAACAAGAGGTGAAGAAAGCAGAGCATATGGCTCGGATTGGTGAGTCCCCGAAAAGAAAGGAATGGGAACAGGAACAGCTTGAACAGCATAAGCCCCAATCAGATCATCACATTAAACCAAGCGCACATGTTTTGCACACGTTCTGTATCCATACTGCATTGCATTCCTACATGTGGCTCCCCCCAAGCCCTCCGAAAATGGTGTTGCCTTTAGAAAGCTGCCATGAGTTTTCTGAAGACGGCGCAACTTTTGGAAGTTTCCTACGTATTCTGGGAGCCCTGTTCACTGGAGAAGCTGGGTCCAACAGCAAAGGCAGCGAGATTCTTACGCTTCTGGAAATCAGTTTGTACATCGAAGACCACCTGTATACATTTTCTCTGAAGATTAATTTCTCTTTTACAGTGGAAGAAAAGGCACGAGAAGCAGAAAGCAAAGCCCGTGCTTTAGAACTGCGGCTGGGAGGAGACATTTCTATAGAGTCCAGGGTAAATACACTGCATTTGACTGCTAATGTGAAATGTTGGTATCCAAGAAGAGATTCAGAGAAATCTCTTCTGTGGCCCTGTGGACCGTAGGTCGCTCAGATTCTCTTCTCGCCTTCCAACCTGGTGTTTCGCGGGCAGGCAGAGTAGTCACTTCCTTTGTGCTGAACCAGACAGGTTGACTGGCCTGGCAGACTCTTGCTAGGTGGCCCTTGCGGTCGCATCTCTGACAAATGACTTCCTGGTATTTGCATGTTGCCCTGGCATGATGATCCCAGCCGCTAGCCCGTCGGAGCGATGCTCCCTGTGTCTCGGATTCAGGGTCGGCTTTTTTCCGGAGCATCTTCAGGCGGAAAACGTCGTCGTCCTCGGGTGGATCTTCTTGCTCTGTGCTTTCCTGGTGTACTGTAACAGGCTGGCGAGGACTTGTGATATTCCCTCCATTCCTTTAAAATGCCGCCACTGATTGGTTGAAAGACTTGGTTGTTCTGGCCTTGTCTAAAGCGGTCTCTAGGGTGAGATTTGGCTTCTCTTAACAACTGCCTTTGTAATCTCATGTTCCTTACGCCGCTGATGAGTTGTTCTAACAACACATCCTCCAGCTCTCTAAACTCACAGCCTGTTGAGGCTTTCCTGAGAGTGGCCATGAATTGATTCACGGTCTCGCCCTCCTCTTGAACTCTGTGGTGGAATTCTTGTCGCTTCACGAATTTTGATTTTTCGGGAGCAAAATGCGCCTGCAGCGTGTTTCGCAGTGTGGCCCAGGGCACCGTTCGTACTGTTGTTGGGGTGACAAGTGCATTGGCCATGCCAAAAACATCGCTCCCGCAATAGCTGAAAAATAGTGATCTCTTTCGATTGCCAGAGAGTCCCATGAGATCATTCGCCTCCACGAAGCACTTGAATCGCTCCACGTACGATTCCCACTGCTCCGTGGCTGCGTTGAACGGTTGCACGTAGGCAGCCATTCCAATGTCCGATGCTTGCTTTCCTTCGTCGGGAAGCTTTTGCGGCCGTGTCTGGATTTATCTCTCTTCCGATCCTACCTTCATCGCCAATGTTGCAATGTTGAAGGAAGAGTCAGAACACGGTTGAATGAAGAACGTAACTGCTTTATTAGTGACAGCTCGCAATCCAGCAAAACGTGTCGGACAGGTCTCCCTTTTCTAGGGAGCTGTCAAGACTGCTTACCCAATCAGGGCTGAGTATTTCTCCCACCGTTTTCGGCGGACCTGAGTGGAATCCTAGCTCCCGGCTATATGAATATGTAAGAGTTTATCTGCACAAAATTGTGCATGCTTAACTTTTGTGAGTTCCAGATGTGTGATGTTTTCTGAAATCAGTAGAACAAATATGGGTGACTAGATTTTGTGAATTGCAGCTGTACCAAACAGCAACGATACTCAGCCCCACTGTGCTTATTGAAGCTTACGACCTTGAGCAAGCAAGCTGTTAATAAAGATACGAATGTTAAGCAGACAAATTACATGACTTCGCTGTTTTAAGTTGAGATGTTTTTCATATCTGTAGGTGACCCTGCGCCAGGCTCAAGACGTAGCAATAAACATGCGGAGAGAGGCCGATATTAAAAAAAGGATCAGGGAAGCAAAACAGCGGTGAGTAGAAAAGATAGGGTTCCTTCATGTTTCTTGCTTTTTTCTCTTTCAAATGAGTGATCTATTAAAGAAGTGAAAATAGTGAAAAGTGAAGTTACATCGGCGCTGAAAAAAAGCGAAGTCCGTTTTTCACACTTCAACTATATTACATCTTCCCCACAGTCCCGTGATTAAAATTTGGATGCTTGGTCATTTGCGTGCGTTTATGACGTTTGTAGGGAAGCCAGACTCACTAAACAACCATGTTAACTTAACAACTGCAGTGATTCACTTGAACAACCAGTGTCAAGAAAAGTCGTAAAATGTGGCAAAACTCAGCAACTTCCGTGCCTAGCAGCAGAAATGTTGGTCTCTACCTCTTGAGCCTGCGAAAGAAAAGATTTGAAATAGCTTGTCAAATGTTTAAAACGGTGAATTGTTGGAATGTATGCAGAAGGACAGGGCAAGAAGCGAGGGGGTTAAATTATATTTATGCCCTTAAAAGGTAAATTTTGATAGGGCCCTAGGAAAGTTTCCTATCAGGAAAAGCTTATTCAGCAATGGAATAGAATGCTTCATGAGACTGAACAGTTAAAGGAGGCATTTTAATTGAGGTTGGATGGCCATCTATTGGAGGTGATGTAGTAATGGATTCTTGAAAAGGCAGGAGGGTTGGATTTGATTATCTCCCCATGTCCAAATACTACATTCTGTGAACCCCTAAGTTTAGCTAAGTTAGGAAAGTAAGTTTATTTTTGTGGGCTTACAGATGTTATTTTGGACATTTGGTATTAAATGAATGAATATAGTGCTAGATATAGAATTGAAATATTTATTGATATGCTACTTGAATAAGATCTCAGGCACACACCGCTCTCCACACCCAAGAATGAGGCAGGGGGGAAGCTAATTCCTCATAGGAGATGATCTGTTGCTGCTCATTGCTGCTAAGAATATAATAACAACAACTATTGGTTATTACGCAGGAACTATTGGTTATTACGCAGGAACTATTGGTTATTACCAATAGTTGCACCAATAGGAGCCCTTGGAGCAGAGGTAGTATTCCCCGTCTGCCAAACAATGCCGGCAGGCAACCCCCAGGGGGAGGGCGTTCTCTGTGGGAGCGATAGCCCTATGGAACGACCTCCCTTTAGAACTCCGGATAGCCCCTGACCTCAAGACCTTCCGCCGAGATTTAAAAACTTGGCTGTTCCGGCAAGCCGGCCTTGCCTGACAAAATAAATTTTATGTAAATTGGGTGGTTTTAACGGGTTTTTTTTAACAGCCTAGATTTAATTTAATCCATTTTAATTGTATATATATAGTGTTGATTTATATGCTCTATTTTGTATCGCACTGTTTTATTGAAGGCTGTGAACCGCCCTGAGTCCTTCGGGAGAGGGTGGTATACAAATAAAAAAAAATTTTTTATTATTATTATTATTATTATTATTATGTAGGCATTGGAAACTTGAGTATTGAACTTTTTAAGAATAGAGCCATTTACACAGGTAAGAATGAATGTTCAAAAATTTTGATAGATGAGTATTGAGTTATGCTAAGCAAACATAGATATTATTTTTAAAGGGAACAGTAGATATATTCTTCCTAGTCATTTATATTGGCAGTCTTAGAGTATCTGTGATACATCTGTGATACAGCAGTAAGCAAAGTTTTATTTCCACATGAGCCTGCTAAAGCAATAATCTGTTCTCCAACAATATCACTATATTCCAGTATTCATTTTAGATCTTCAAATAAAATCAAAATGCATATTATTCAAATGAGAGCACTTATGCAGAAGTGCCAAACCTTTCTTCCACATCTACATGTAGAAAGTGGACTAACAGCAATAATAATGAAAAGGAGGTAAGTTGTAAGCCATTGGTAGGGGTAACTTTTTTCTTTTTCAAGTACGATTTTACCCTGATCTTAGGAAGAGCATCCTGCTTTTACACATATATATCAGATGTGCAATCTATTACAGAGAGCTGACACATGTGAATAATTGATCACATGACAAGGAACCCTGGAAAGAAAGGAGACAGAAGACTGTGGTCCCTTTTTTCTGTTACTGGCAAACAAGAACCTTCAACTTTGCACTAGTGTTGCTACGATCCAATTAAAATAGTGTAATTGACATGAAAATACCACATCTAAAGCAACATAATCATATCAAGGAATTTATAAGAATCTCCTTTCGGAGATGATTTACATACTTACCTCTCTCAGCAGACTTAAGGAGCTCTTGGTAGTACTGCTTGCATACATTCACTTCCCTTTCCAACTGGGCAATGTCAGCAACAGAGAAGATTTTGGATTCCTGGCTGTCTTCCAAGAAGTCATCAAAGCGAGACTGCAAGTTGCTTAAAACCTGCTGATGTTCACCTGGCAAGAGTGTTTTGATCTAGAAAATGTTTTAAAATTGGGGTCAAATTTAATTTTTTTTCCAGCAACCGATAACAATACTTCCCCTTCCATGATATAAACGTAAAGCACAGACTACTCTTAAATCCCTTATTCATAAACCCCTTAACCCATCAGTTACTGAAATGTTGACTCAATAAGCCCAGGATGTACCAAGCGCCAGGGAAATCAGAAGATCCAGGCAGTTCAAATGGGTATAAAGATTTATTGCAAGGTTAAGTTCTCTACAAGAATCTGAACTACTAACAGCCAAAGCTAATTGGCGGTAGATAAGAGTCAATGGAAGTCAAGGTGGGCTGGACTTAGATCTCTTGTGGGTGCAAAGGGACTGATGACATGCTTGACCCCTCCCTTGAGCTCAGCCTGCTCATCTCCTACAAGAAGGTGCCTTTCAAGATACAATGCCTGCCCATACAGTGTATAAGGACAAACACCCATGGAACCACATCTCCTGGATATTGTCACAGCTCAGAGTTTTTTAAAGCATTTTTATAGCAAATTCCAATATAATATTGGTACATCTTTAGCATCATGTCTGCTACATAAAATATGAAACTCTTCTCAATCTTTACCTATCATTGTAATGGTAAAATGCACATTCTTCATTTTAAGGTCACATTCCTTAAATACTGAATGCTGGGTGGAGTGGGGACCCAAATGAGAGCTGCAATACACAAAGAACTTACCGAAGCCACATTACTTGCTCGAACAGTTTCAATTTCAGTTGTTAAATAGTGCCAAGAAACTACACTCTTCAGATTTATGTGTGACTCATGCCACAGCGCTAGGACATTCTGATATTGCTGCTCAATTCTGAAATGCATAAAACGTAAGGGGATTAAGTAAGCAATATCACAAGACGGTCTTAAGAAAATACTGGTAATAAATTAGCTAGACCACGGGTGTCAAACCCGCCGCATTGATGTCACATGACATATCACGATGGTTTTTGCCTTTGCGGAGCTGAGATGGGTGTGGCGTGAGTGTGACACATCCGGCCCATGAGCCACCAATTTGACACCCCTGCCTTAGACTGAATACATTTTGAAGAATGATTGTAAAAAGCAAGTGACATTAATATGAGTTTGGTATGTGTACATTCTACCAAATTCCTACCTATTTGCTGTGTCTATGGCTTCTTTGTTGGGAGGAGGGATGGTAAAACAAACAGAGGGAACCATGGCCTCGTTGCCACTTGGGCTGATCACTTTCCATTTCGCTCGATGAGAGTTGCTTGCCAGGACACATTCGTCATCCTTGTAAATGGTTATCTAGTTGTGAACAGAAAACCAGAAGAACTGAATGAGTCTTTCTCAAAGCACCTCTGTCAACAACTGATGCAATGAAGAAAGTGACAAAAGAACAAAGTCAAACTGATTCCGCCCCCAACTGTGAGCATAAGCCCTGTGGGGTATGGAGGAGATTTCCAGGAATTTGTTATCAATACCCAGCTCAGGGTCTTCCTCCCCGTAACTGATATGAAGATGGTAAAAGCTTCAAACCTCAATCTGTCGATAGTCACAGATGGCCTTAATTGGGATGGACGTTTTGAGGGAATTTTCAGGATTCCTGGGCTTTAGCTGAACTATTGTCTTTGCTCTGCCCACAAGGCCTGCCACGGTGCTCTTGTACTGTAGGAGCTGTTCCTTTTCTTCCTAGATGCCAATTTAAAGAGGAAATGTTAAACAGCAAGCATTCTTTTCTTGGAAATATTTTAAGTTTTCAGGGTCTCCTCCCCGCCCCCGTTTGGTTTCTTTTCCAAGATGTAATTCACAAGAGACACAGTCAGGTACATTTTGACAGCCTTTTCCAAATTTATGATTTGCAGATTTGTTGAGATTATTCCCATTCTCAAGGTTCTGATATGGCTGGAATCCTAGGAACTATTGTTGCAATACATCTGGAGGGAACCAGTTTAAGGAATGATGCTTTGTACAGTAATTACTATTCTCTAATAATTATAGTTGTATTTGGCAGAAATGACAACAGTTCTTGAACAAGGCAGGCTATGATCTATCTGAAATAATTTCACCTAAGTATTTAGGTTTATTTGTTCTAGTTTCAAGAATAATGGTTATTTTGGGCACAGCTTGATTCATACGTGCTGCTTAATTAGCTTCCAATACTGAAAACTAATAAATGCAAATTACTTTTGTTTTCATTGGGAATTTCTTCTTCACAGTAGAAGAAAAGATTTGCTAATAGACACTGCACACATGTCTTTGTGTGTATGCATCACTCTGGCAAAAAGCACAATAGCTTAGAAAGTATTAACACGTGCTTGAAGAGTAAAATTAGCTAACATATTGACATTCCTACCATAGATTCTTGGATCAGATCTTCTAGTTTATGAATGCTGCTGGATCTATCACAATTGTATTTTCGATGTACAGCATCTCGTAAATTCTTCAAGTAATCTAGAGCCTCTTTGGCATCACTGAAAAACTAGAATGAAATAAATTTTTCATTTAATAAGGCACTACTGAAAATATGTTTATGAGAGGTGGGGAGGGACAGTGGGAGGGAGGGGGAGGGAGAGAAAGGGGGAGTTATGTTAGTTTTGTCACTCCCACCTTCAGATTGAAATAAAATTATAAAACCAGAGAAATACCTGAATTGTTAAAACAAGAGAGGGAAAGGAATTGGGAAGAGGTTGGGAAAGAATCAAACTTAAAATGCATTTAGGCCAGCAAACAAAGAGATCAAAACAGTAATGGTTACTGACTTTTTTTCACAAGATTTATATACAATATACTGGACCAGTAGAATCACTACTGGAATAACAAAAAAAATAGTCTCTTTGAAACGTCTGAATTTAACGGGTAAAAACTGTATCTTTATCATAAAAACATTCCTTTACAGTGCTTAGCTGAGAACAAGATTAGAATTTCCTTCTTGGTGGTATAGCTACAGCTGAAATCTGCAATCATGCCACAGCATCTTCAATTTAATCCATACCTCAAAATATGCAGTGTTTTCTCTTAAATGCTGTTCAACACATTGGCAGAGCTGTAAAATCCAGCTCCACTGGGTTTGCATTGCAGCTCGGTAGGCCTGAAGGATACAGAGAGAGATAAAGAGCCATGTGTGTCTATGCAATCCCAGCCCTCCCCCTTCTCTCTAATGAGAGGAATTGATTTTTCCCTCCCGCATTCCTAATGCCTTTGTCTCAGCAGTATGCAGTAGAACAAAAGCATCCACCCTCTAAAATATAAATTGCTCTACAAAAATGAATAAACTTTTCTGGAAAGCCAGGCTGACTGCCATTTAGAACCCAAACACCTTGGCTACAGCTTGAATTATTGCACAGCGGGTTTGCATTGTCAAATTGGCAAAAATTATTGACACTTAACAAAGAAGCAAAAAAGGTCACTACAGAATCCAGTAGAGAGTATTGTTTAATAACAAGGACAGATCGTAAGAGTCCATCTGCTTCTAGTATTTAAGTATTGTTGCAGAATATCCATTCTGACAGAAATACAGAATCAACTAACCTGTGGTCAGTTCTGAAACTGGGAGGTGCCCATATTAGCCAGCTACAGTCTTTAGTTGCAAGTGGTTATATACAGCAGTGTTTCTCAACCTTAGTGGGTTTAAGCTGAGTGGATTTCAAACCCAACCCCCACATGGCTGGTTGAAGAATTCTGGGAGCTGAAATCCACACTCCTAAGTTGCTAAGGTTGAGAGCACTGACCTACAGTATGTATCTTAATTCTAGTCCAAAATAAATATAATGTCCAAGTAAGATCTGTAATAATATGTCATTGTGAATCATAACAGCAATGAAACATTTACAGGGAGAAGTTCCTTATTACATATGAACAAGAAAAATACTGCCCCCTTTTAGGTATGCTAGATTCACTCTTACTCAAAACATTAGATGGTGCTGTGGTACTGGCATTCTCCATGGGGAAATAAGAGAGTGCTCTGCATTCCTTTTTAAGTAACTCAAAACAATCACCAGTGACACACAGCCAGTGAGGGCAAGAAATAGAATATTCAGGAAGAAATCACAATGGGTTAGTTGGAACCCTAAACAGGAGTGCCATGTTTTGCAATCTTGTTTCTTTCATTTTAGGACATTAGCAAGGTGTCATGTCGCACCTTCAAGGCTAATAAATGCACTGAGTCATAACCTTTCATACTCAGCTAAACGTATACCGCAAGAAAATTATATGTGCAGCAATAACACAAAATGGAAAAGCGGAGCCCAGACATAAATATTTATCTGGAGCTCTAACGTGTACAAGATGAAATCAGTGATGCTTGTCATTGACTACTGTTGGAAACAGAAATACAGTAGAGGACTAAAACAGGAAAGATGACACAAGATTGTGTATCAACTTTCTCCAAGGTTTTCAACTAAAGTTGGGGGTGGGGGGTGGATTAGAATAAACACAACAAATATACAGCCAATTGGGGGAATGCTGCAATTCTTCAGAAAGTTATTTAAAACTGTTGCTTTAAATTTGGAATCCTACAAAAAGTGCTTCTAAAGCCAGATTTAATAACCTACCTCAATCGTTAATCTTGCAGGGTGGTTTTCAAAGAGCAATTGTTCTGCTATTTCCTGTACTGATTTAATAATTTCTTCTTTCTGGTCAAGTTCTCTCATCAGATCCTTTCAAATTAAAAAAACAGGAGAAAAAAAAAAGCTTTTGAAACTTGAAACAAGTAGAAAAGAATACGTTCAAGTTTTATTTCTAAGACATTACTAAATCTTACGGCATGATATTCCTTTTTCCTCACTATGTTGGTGTTTCTTTCGCTCCAATCATGTGCAACTTCCGCCTCCTCCTTTTCATTCAACCAGATAAGTTCCCGAGTGGCTCGTGATACAAAATTGTGAAGGGTGTTGAGGTGTCTTTCCTGATTTCTGGATGCATTCTTGAAAAGACAAAAAAAGGAAAGAAAGAAAGAAAACTTGATTTTGCTTATATTATCAAGGAACATCCCACTGAGACCTGGACTTTTTGACGATTATCTTACCAAGAGTTTTGCATATTGGCTCTCCAGTTTGTGCAATTTTTCTGCATAGCTGAGTTTGAGGGGAGCAGTCATTTGGATCTGTGTAGAACAAACTGGATTAGAGATTTTTTTTAAAAAAAAGAAACGCCTCCAGACACACAACAGTTAACAGAAGGATTACGCATTTCTTGTTATTCATTTAATTAATATAATGAAGTGATCCTTCTTTAAGCCAAGTGCAGTTATACAAGTTAAAACTTATGCATGTTTTTAAAATAGGTACAGTCACAAGGTGTTTTTTTATGCTGTACCTCACTGATTTTTGCTTCTTTAAGACTGGACTCAAATTCTTCAATAGCTTTGTGAACATTCTTGTGATTTTCAACATGGCTTTCAACACCCGGCAAATCTGAACCCCATTCGGCTCGGTCAAGTTGTACCTGGTAAAGAGACGTTAAAAAAATTAAATTTGATCCATCCAATAAATAATAAATAATGATCAAGTGCAGATGAAGACCATACATGTCAAGATGTTACCTGCATTTCATCTACCCATCTTAAGAGGTCCTGGACAAATTTCATATTGACTTCTTCTTCTGTTAAATTCTGATCAATAAAAGCCGATTTCATCAGAGGTTTCCGAATTTGTGTCAACTTGAGTGTTTGAAGTCCACCTGTGTCAACTCCAGTTATGTAGCTTTGAATTAACCGTGGTGGGAAGCCCGGAGTGTATGCTGGGGTGATGGCTGGGGTCAATCTGGGAGAAAAACCTGATGATAAACCTGACGTCAGACTGGATGAGGTCAAGGAGGGAGACAAACTCTGATTTAGTCCAGAGTTTAAATTAGGGCTTAGGCTTGGTGCAAATCCTGAGTTTAAGCTTTGTGTTATTCCTGATATCATCATCTTGGTCTGTTCCGTTGTTAGTATTCTCCCCTTGTTGTAGATTGAGGAACACTCTGCTCTTAAGGACAGAAGGTTATCTCGGAGTTTCGCAACCCTACATTAAGACAGAGAAAAGCATTCACCATAGAAATTATTTATTACCTCAGAATTTTTATGAACAATAATAACAGAAATCAGAATTAAATAATTAAATTAACTATCATAATAAAAGATTCAGATCCATTTGTTCCAATAAATCCTTTTATAAACTGCAAAAAGTTGATGCATTCATGCTATAATGGTACTAAGGTCATAAAATGTCAAGCTGTATGTTTCTGGATGTAAAAAGTAATTATATAATAATAATAACAGAGTTGGAAGGGACTTTGGAGGTCTTCTAGTCCAACTTCCTGTTTGGGCAGGCGACCCTACACTACCTCAGACAAATGGTTATCCAACATCTTCTTAAAAACTTCCAGTGTTGGAGCATTCACAACTTCT
>JANHGD010006355.1:14817-27188 GCA_027560375.1 Imantodes cenchoa
TCCCCGCCAGCCCCCACCTTGCGGATGGTGTAGAGGGAGGAGCCGATGGAGACGAAGGACATGAAGAGGATGGCCGACGCGTACAGGTAGTAGTCGTCCAGAGACCAAAGGAGGACGCTGAAGGCTTGGAAAATGTAGAAAGGGTTCAGGACCTGAGGAAGGAGGGCAGGTGGCCAGGAGTCAGGACTCGACCTCGTGGCCCCTGGGGCCCCCTCTCCCCTTGGGACCCCTCACTCACTTCTTTGATGAGCAGGTGGGCCAGGGAAGGCACTTGAACGTCGATCTGGTTGGCGCCGTAAAAAACTTTCCTGGGAAGAGAATCACGTGCTCACCCGTCTCCTGCTCCTGCACCCGCCGGGCCCCCCCCAGCTCCAACCGCCCCTCCTCACCGGTAGTCCTGGGTGCTGCGAGGGAGGCCCCCCCCGTGGCCGAAGTGCAGGGAGGAGCAGGGCTGCCCCCGGTCCAGAGCGGAGAGTCGCCGGAAGGCCTGGGCCTCTGCTGCCCAGAGGTAGCGCACGTTGTGATGCGTGAAGAAGCGGACCTGCGGCACAACGAACGGTCAAGCGCCTGACCGGGGGAGGAAGGGGGCTGCTGCAAGGGCCCCCACCCCACGGCTCACCTGCGCCTGCTCCCCACAGGTCAGAGGGGACAGAAGCCGCTCCTCACAGCCCATGTCGTCCATCGGCCCTGCCGGGCACGGGGGCCACTTGTTCTCTGGCCGCTGCGGGAAGCCCAAGGGGTCGGTGCCGGGGGCCGAGAGAGAGCGGACCCGTTCCCTGGACCAGGTCTGGAACTCGTCCTGTACAGGGGGAGGAGCAGGAGAAGGAGATGGTGGAGGAGAAAGAAGAGAAGGAGAACAAGGAGGAAGGGGAGAAGAGAGGAGGACAAAAAACAGAAGGAAGGAGAAGAGAACCTGAATTCTGCCTCGGGTGCCCCTCCGACCAGGCCCTGCTCCACAGCCCAGGGTCACAAGGAAACACGCCACAGCTGGGGCCCAGAGCAGCCCATCTGTGGGGTGCCGAACCCAAGAAGGCCGCCCTGCACCTCTCCAGATGCCCGCTTGCTCGGGGGCCCAGGAAGGAGGCCTCTTCCCAGCTTGACAAGGGACCCTTGCTGGCCCTCCGTACCTCCAGGAGTTCCCCCTCCCGCCTGCAGAGGGTCCAGGTTGCAAGGGGGCCACACTGGGACAGGAAGGGCTTCGCTGGGGCCCCTACCGTGGTTCTCAGCAGCACCACCTGGGCGTCCCCTAGTGGCACTGCCCGGCAGGTCCACTTGACGCTCAGCTCCGGCAGCCAGTAGAGGAAGAGGAGGAGGAAGCCGCCGCTGCAGACGGTGCCCAGCGAGACCAGCGCCAGTTTCCAGCAGCAGGGACGGTAGCCCCGGATTTCCTGGGGAGGGAGGGCAGTCAGGCCAGCTGCGGCCCCCGAGGGGTTAGGCAGATGCTGGCAGCCCTGCCCAGGAGGACCCCAGCCCCTTTGTGACTCCTGGGGAGGGGGACCGATGGCACCCACCACGTGCCAGCCTCCAAGCACTGCGCCAGGGGGCCCGCCCAGTGCCTGGCGTCATCCCCAGCGTGATGCACTAACCATTTCACCCTCCTCATTGCCGTTCACATATGCCGCAGCCGTTCCCTCCATGCTTCCTTTCTGTGGGTCACGTGCCTACCCCACTGCCAAGCTCCTGTGGGGCAGGAGAGGGTCAGAGCTGTCCATTCAGCCAATCACTCGCTGCCCCACAGGCAGACCAAAGGTAGCTGGCAGGGGAAACATCCCCCCACACACACACCACATGCTCCTCCGATCCCCCCCAAATTCCAGCCGAGCCCCATAGCTGCCTGTCCGGCCCCTCCTGGCTCCGGCGCCCTGCCCTGCCCGGGTCGCCCGGACGGCTGTCCTGGTCATGAATGAGTCCCCTGTTGTCCCCTCAAGCCTGTGGTTTCAGGCAGCCGACCAGCAGGCTGTGGCCGTGGCCCAAGGGCAGCCAAGGGAGGACGGAGAGGCCGGCCCTGTCTGCCCAACTGGTGTGTGTGTGTGTGTGTGTGTGTGTGACGACAGACTTACGGCAGCTTTTGTCACTGTGTCAGCTGTAGGGCCCAGGGTCCACCGGCCACATCCGGCAGGGGAAGGCGGGCAGCGTGGTCAGCAACTGGAAGGAGAGAGAGGACAGATTAAGAAGGGGCACCGGCAGGCGGAGCGGGACGGGCACTGCCCATGCTTGCTTGGGGCAGGGGGGCAGACAAGGAAAGAGAGCCACGGAGGAGTGCTGTGTGTGTGTGTGTGTGTGTGTAAGAAGCAGAGGCGAGCCGTCCTGTCCTGGGCATGAATGTGGCGGTGGTCTCTTTTGTGGGCAGCTGCCTCTGTGCCCATCGTCGGCTTCGGCCCCAGACAGTCCGGCTCCTGCCAGAGTCTTCCAGAGTCAGCTCTTTCCACACAATACACTCAACCCCTTGCAAACTCAGGAGGCGGCATTTGTCCAACAGGCCGAGTTTTCAACTAGGCGTATCCAACTTTGGCCCTCCTGTGGACTTCAACTCCCAGAATTCCCCAGCCAGCATAGCTTAGCTAGCTGGGGAATTCTGGGAGTTGGGAGTCCGCAAGTCTTAAAAGTTACCAAGGTTGGAGACCCTTGCTCTGGACAAGGGGGTCCCAGAGTGTCAGGGCAATAGAACTCCCTGTCCAGGAGCAGTCTATCTTTTTTAGAGTAACTAAAAGGAAGGGGAAGGCAGGACGGATCCTGCAGGAGAAGCCACAGGTGTGAAACCATCCACCCTGACTTAAGTTCCCGTAGGCGCCCGGGAGGCCTCTGACCGCCATTCCCCTCAGCTTCCTCTTGGCACGGAGCGCTTCCCACAACACCTGGCAACCCCGGGCCATTGAGCCACAAAGGATCCCATGCACACACGCCGTCTCTTCTCTCAGCACCAGACCAGCCTTTCCGGACAGGCAGGTTTCGGCTGGCCGAATAACACCCCCTCCCACCCCCCACCCCACAAGGCAGCTCCAGGTTCCTGGTGCTGCAGGAGGCTGGCGGAAGGGCCCGGAACCACCTGGAAGGAGTCCAGCCGGTGGAGGGCGCCACCCGGCTCCCTCTGCCTCCCCAGCCTCGGCACCCTCAGGCCACCCGCTCTTCTTGGAGATAATCCTCGTCTTACACCCAACGTTTCCATTGCTAAGTGAGACATTAAGTGAGTTTTGCTCCCTTCCTTGCCAGGGTTGTTAAGTGAATCACAGCGGTCGTTCAGTCAGCCAGACTGTCGCTAAGTGAATCTGGCTTCCCCGTCGACTGGGCTCGTCCGGAAGTCACAGGAGCCCACAGCACAGCAACGGTCATAAGTATGAACCCCTCGCCAAGCTTCTGGATTCGGGTCCCATGACCATGGGGATGCTGCAATGGCCGTGGTCGTAAATCCCTTTCTTCAGTCCCGTCGGAACTCCCAACGGTCACTAAACGAAGCCGAGGAGTAACTGTAGGACTTTGATGTGCCCTTCCAGGCAGGCCCGGCTAGAGGTTTGGAAAAGGCCGGTGGGGGGGGGGGTCTCCGGGGCCTTGGCTTAGAGGGCAAGGGCAATCCTTGGGGCTGGCATCCAGACACAGGGAAGCGCGACCCCCGTTTCGCACAGCGACACCTGCGGGCAAAGCCCGAGAGAGTCCGTTGCCCAGGGAGAGTCCTTTCGGGAGGTCCAGGTCTTAGGCAGTTGTGGGGTGCCCCCCTGCAGCCCCCGCAGTCTCTGAGAGGGCTCAGCCTCTTTCAGGGACAGCCTCGGAATTGGGGAGGGGGGAACATAACCCCAGCATCTGTGCAGCGCCAAGGGACCCAAAACTTGTTTGTCAAAGGCCGGGCAGCACAGCAACCAGGCCCTCCCCTCCCCGGAACTGCTCAGGCAGGAGGGGTCCATGCCACCACGGGCCCCAAAGATCGGCCAGTCGCACTGCCAGGCCCTCTGCCCAAACCTCTGATATAGCCAACTCGTTTCACCCCATAACGGTGAAACTCCAACCATCCCTCCGAAAAGCCGATCCGCTCAGCGGCCGTTGCCCCCTGGGCTCTGTGCTGCCCAGCGGAGGGGGAAAGGCAAGGGGTTCTGCGCCCGTTTATTGGGCACTATCGATGCCATTAAAAGGTCCTCACGGCCACTCGCCTGGCAGCACAACACACTGAGAACTGACAGCAGTGTAGAAACACAAAGGAGGCCGTGCGATGGGAAGAGTGCGCCCACAGAATGCTAGCAACGGAACGCAAAGATCAGGTGGCCCCTAAGCGCTCGGGGTATCACTCAACACAAGGAGTATCTTACGATGTCTTAGTGCTCCTCCTTGCTGTGTCTTTTACTAGGGCTGCCTCCTAGCCGGTCTTTCTCCCGCTGGGCTAGGCCGGGGGCTCTGTGCAACCTTCAACGCTCAAGAGCCCTTCGGACCCCTTTCCCACAGAAAAGAAAACCCCGGGAGCCACAAAAACTGGGTGGGCGTGGCCAACTCCATGTCACTCACTCACATCCAGTCACATGACTCCCCTCCCTAGCCACACCTACCTAGCCGGTCATTAGGGCAGAGGACCAGTTGTTAAAAAACACCGGGAACCACAAAACCCTTTTGACTCTTCTCCCTCCCTCCTCTGTATCTATGTCTCTCTCTCTCTCTCTCTCCCCCTCTCCCTGTATCTCTCTGTCTCTGCCCTGGCCACTTCTCCATCCCTGCCATCGCCCTTACCTTCTCAGGCCAGGCAAGGAGTGACTGGGAGGGGAGGGCGAGGGGCAGGGCGAGCCAGTGGTGGAATCACCCAACAGGGAGCCACAGCAAAGGGCCCAAAGAGCCACATGCGGCTCTGGAGCCACAGGTTGCTAACACCTGACCTAGATAAATATGCAGGGAAACCAATTAATTCAACCATAGGCTTAAATCATTCACTGTCTATCTTCAGAACCTCTATGATTGCATTCAGTGGCAAACACTTCCAGAAAAATAGGTATAAACTGCATGGTGGTTTGAATCTTGCACCACCTAAGGCAGTGGTGTCCAACCTTAGCAACTTTAAGGCTTGGGAACTTCAATTCCCAGAATTCCCCAGTCCACAAGTCTTAAAGTTGCCAAGCTGGACAACTTTAACCTAAGGCTGTGGTGGCGAACTTATGGAACATGTGCTGGAAGCAGCATGCAGAGCCATCTTGCGCAGGACGCACAGCCTCGCTGGCTCCTCTTCTGTGTTCCTGTGCACACAGGAGCATCGGTTAGCTGGCCTTCATGTGCGCGGGAGCACCAAAACCCAGAAGAGCAGCGTTCCAGTGCCCGAACTTCCGGGTTTCCTTCACACACATATGTGATGGCCAGCTGTTCGTCAGGTGTGCATCCACACCAGAAACCGGAAGTTTGGGTGCTGGCCTGCACATGCATGCCAGAACGTTGCTCTTCCAGGTTTCGGTGCGCCTGCACGCGTGAAGGTGAGCAAGTCCGCGCAGTCCAGGTAGGGTGGTTTTGCATGCCATGTTGCACAAACCAACAAACTAAGCAAGACACCAGGCCAATTTCCAAAGGCTAAAGACAAATGGACCATAAACGCAACAGGGAGATAAACAAAAGGAAGGCAAGGTGACATTAAAAATGATACAGAAGATAAGTAAAGTCTGCTTCTCCTACCTTGTGGTCAGCAGTAATTCTGAAGGCAAATCCCAAAAAGAATGGATACCACAAAGTCATACACAATTGCCTCTTGACAGTCCAGACTATACAATATACGGGCAGTGATTTTCAACCTGTCATCTGCAGACCGTTAGGGCGGAGGTGGGTTCCTCCCAGTTCAGACTGGTTCTATGGAACCAATAGTAAATTGGTAGCCTGGGTTTCTAGAACTGGCAGCGACTCAGGCCTGCCATTCTCCCAAACCATCTCTCTCGGCGGCGCCATAGTTTTTTTAGCACTGTGCATGCGTGCATGCGCATGTGAAGCACACATGCACCAGGGGAGGGTTCCTAAATTTTTTACTACCACTCTGTGGGCGTGGCTTATTTTGTGGGCGTGGCTTGCTGTTCATGTGACCGGATGGGAGTGGCCAGTCCAGCATTTAGCAAAAGGCATTATTACAAGGAATCAGCAGAAATGTCCCAATTCTAAGGGGGAAATGTTTCGTCTACCCTCCGATCTGTTCAAGATGAAATGAAACAAGACAAGAAGGGACTCAACTCTTTCCTCTTTGGAAAGCTTGCAAGAAGTCAGCTCATGTGCAGTAGAATTTTAAAAAAAAATATTTTTAAAGAGATGGTGGCACCCAGGGACTGGCAATCAACTGGACCAGGACGGATGACGTCACCAGCGGGCCGCTACCGGTGCGGGTGCACTGGACCGCACCTGTAGGAACCCACCCCTGGTCCAACACAACAATTCTGCTCACTCGTCACTTGAATATCAAGGGTAGATCTCTGAAAGTCAGCTTAGCTCAACCATCCACATTTCCTGCTCACAAAACCAATCTACTTTTTTCTCACATGGTGTATGCTACGCTGATCCTGTACTCCATTTTGCGATCCTGACAAAAAGCCAGCTACTGACTGTTTCACAGCAAATCCAGTAAAAGTTCATAATTCTTCCTAGTAGATTAAAAGGAGTTTGTTTCAAAACATCAATTTTGAATGTTTAAGATGATCTCCAAGCCAGTCCCAACCGTCATGCCATATGTATCTTCATTCTACAACCCTATTCTTGAGGAAAAAGTTGTTAAGGATTAAAGGAAATCCATCAATATTTTATTTCCAGGAACATAACAGCTTCAGCTAAAAATGTAATGAGAAAAAGGCAATAACCACTGCAATTTGTGCTTCATAAATTGTTTAGCGCCAATATGTTTTATGAGATTTAAATTTTAGAAACAGCTAGTGAAGCTTTACCTATGGTGCTTTGGGCATCCCGTTAAATATTTGCTAAAAAAAAGACTTGCATAATTCTTGCCATTCTAAATCAACAATTGGCACTCTCTAGTAATTGGAAAATAATGGCGGAAATGAAGCCAAAGTATTTGACATTTTTGTCTTATTAGGAGAAAACTAATCTTGCTATTTCAAGAATCCATTTCTAAATGTTAACTATTCTACATTCAAATGTTGAAAATTATGCTGGTATAGGACCAGAAGATCTTTTTTGTTTGATTTGAATGTTAGGATGGGCTTGACTGTTTTATAACAATATGGTAGCTACATTAAATGTCCCTTCCCAGGGCGGAGGTGGCGCCCGGGCCTCGCTTGCCCAGGTAGCTGCCCAGCCTGGCCGCCACTTCCGAGGAGCGCCGCTCCAGCACTCACAGCCAGCCAATCCCGCGCCCAGCATGGCCCCGCGGGCGCTGCCGCTCTTGGCGCTCTGCTCCGCACTGGCACTTGGCCTCTGCGCTGCCAGCACAGGCAAGCAACTCTTCCAGGCGTGGGCTTCGCAGCACCGGCGGGAGTACCGCTCCGAGGAGGAGTTCCTGCACCGGCTGCGGATCTTCCTTGACAATAAGGAGATCGACAAGCACAATGCAGGCAAATCCAGCTTCCGAATGGGCTTGAACCAGTTCTCAGATATGACCTTCACTGAATTCAGGAAGCAATATCTGTGGCAGGAACCTCAGGTAAAGCCACCTGGGCGTCTCAGGAGACCAGAGGGGCACAAAGCCCAGCAGACGTGCCCTTAATCGGATTGCAACCCAGACCCCAACCGGCTAGAGGGGCGACTCTTGACCTTGGAAACTTTTAAGCCATGCAGGCTTCAACTCCCAGAATTCCCCAGCCGGTATGGTTAGCAGCTGAATTCTGAGACTTGAAGTCCAGGCATCTTAAAGCTGCCAAGGTTGAGAAACACCATCCCTGAAGCTACATTTGCAGTAAGCATTAAAAGTGAAAGGGGGGAAACCCCAAACCACTTGAATGGCGGAGCAACAAGGGAAGGCTTTTCACCAGAACTGGACCACCGCCAGCCCCTTTACAATGCCATTGCTGTTCCTTTGTATCAAAAGGAGGTCCTGCACGAGCCAAGCCACAACCTTTAGTTTCTCTTGTTCAGATATAGGTGTGCCTCACAAAACCCCAAAGCCTCAGCTGGCCCACATGGGGGGGGGGGGATTACAGTATGGAGGGCTGCCGTGAGGGAAT
This sequence comes from Imantodes cenchoa, assembly GCA_027560375.1. NCBI lineage: Eukaryota > Metazoa > Chordata > Lepidosauria > Squamata > Dipsadidae > Imantodes > Imantodes cenchoa. Next base: position 22,929 of record JANHGD010006355.1, read on the forward strand.
TAGCCCCCCAATCCTTTATTTGGCCCCACCCATGAGAAGCAGGCTAGCTGTGGTGGCCAGGCACCCATCCAGAGCTTCCTCACAGTCTGTTCAGGCAGGGGGAGAGCGAGATGGGCTGGCCTGATGGGGCTGGTCCGCTGGCCAGTGACCGCTTCCCACTTGCCTCCAGAACTGCTCTGCTACCATGGGCAACTTCCCCAGGAGCTCTGGGCCCTGCCCGAAGGCCATCGACTGGAGGAAGAAAGGGAAGTTTGTCAGCCCTGTGAAAAACCAGGTAATTCGGTCAGCCACACAGCTCATCTGGAGAAGGGACTCTGGGCAGCCAGCAGGGCTTAAAGAAGGGGCTGGGCTTCCCTCTGGCCTTGGGGAGCCTTGCCAAAAGGCTGGGTGATGGGATCTTCTCATGCTGCTCCCCCCTCCTCACCAGGGCCCCTGTGGCAGCTGCTGGACCTTTTCCACCACCGGCTGCTTGGAGTCTGCCATTGCCATAAAAACAGGGAAGCTACTGAATTTGGTGGAGCATCAGCTGATTGACTGCGCTCAAAACTTCAAGAACTTTGGCTGTAATGGGGGGCTCCCCAGCCAGGCTTTTGAATATATCCTGTACAACAAGGGACTCATGGATGAAGAGGAGTACCCTTATCAGGCTCAGAATGGCACCTGCAAGTTCCAGCCTCAGAAGGCAGTGGCATTCATCAAAGACGTGGTCAACATTTCACTATACGATGAGCAAGGCCTGGTGCAAGCAGTGGGCATGTACAACCCAGTCAGCATTGCCTTTGAAGTGAAGGAGGACTTTGTGTACTATCAGGAGGGGGTTTACACCAGCACGGAATGCGACCGGAGCCCGGACAAGGTGAACCACACCGTCCTGGCCGTGGGCTACGAGGAAGCGGACGGCGAACCCTTCTGGATCGTGAAGAACTCATGGGGGTCCTCGTGGGGCATGGACGGGTACTTCAACATCGAGCGTGGGAAGAACATGTGCAGCCTGGCGGACTGCGCCTACTTCCTGATCCCCCTACTCTGAGGCTAGGCGGCGCCCGGACGCCCTCGACGACTCCGGCAGTTAATAAAGGCTTCAAACCGAGAAATAAATAAATAAATAAATGTCCCTTCCCAAGACTGATATGCAAAGCATAATTGCATTTGCTACTATTGCGACCATAGAATAATAGAGTTGGAAAGGACCTTGGAGGTCATCTTGTCCAACCCCCTGCTTTAGCAGGAGACTCTATATCATCTCAGATAAATGGCTATCTAGTCTCTTCTTAAAAACCTCCACTGTTGGAGCATCCACAACTCTAGAGGCAAGCCATTTCACTGGTTGATTGTTGATTGCAAGAAAAGATTTACAGATGTGAATGTAAGGGAAGCTGCCTATTTCTCCCATGGCCAGTTCTATGTGGCATGCTCCAGAGTCAGTTCACCTGACAGCCTGGTCATCCTCCAGCCAGAGAGCAAAACCAGGAATGTTGTTTGCAGGGAGGTCCTGAGCAATTCATCTGAGGGACGAATTGAAAGTCTAGGCTATGCAAATAATGTCTTCATCTGTAACAGAAGCTTAGCTCTAACAAAATAATACAGTCCCTTTTTTAACTACTCATTAATTTTCAAGCTTTAAGTGTCAATTTATCAAACCCCATCACATAGTTTTGTAGCAAAGCACGGGTATTTAGTTAGTATCCAGTAAAGCTATTCTTGGAGGAATCTACCTGCCTCAGAGTTCTGTTCCTTATGGGTGTATTGCTTGGAACCCTGACACAGGATATTTTTCTCCTTTCAGGAGAACTAAGAAGCCTTTCCATTTTCCTACACCAAGAAATGGATTTTTTTATTTAAAATTTAGATTTCTAAGACCACCAACTCAATCATAGCATTAGGAGTGGGGTTTCTCTTCTCAGTGTCACTGTTGTACAGCCTATATCCAATTCTCCTGCTAATATCACCCCAGCCACCAAAAAACCTGCACCTTACAAGTCAGAATCAATTTTCGCATTTAACCAGGAGCAGCTTCTACAATAAGTGATGGAATTAAACTTATTTACTTTTGGAAACTCTGTTTGTGATAAGGCCATAACAACGGTATTAAAAGTAATCCTTTTGCGTAAGGTACATTGGTAGAGCGTGCAATGAGTTGGCCTGATGATGGTGCTCTCGTTTCTCCGACCAGGTGGAGTCGTAGAAGCCTTCCCACCTTCCGATAGCATCACCAGCCTCACTGTGGACATGCTGATTGAGCCCACTGGGGAGCTCACGATGGTTTCCTGCGGAGACCAGTTTCACGCCGACGGTCCCTTGCAGTCTTCAGGAACGACCCTTCCTCAGGCTTCCATTGAACCCAAGCTCCTTAATCTGCTGTGTTCCAAAATCGGGGAGGCCTGCAAATCCAGGGGGGTGGTGGGTTACTTTTCTATCGACTTTGTGACTTTCATCCACCCACAGTCCTTGAAACAGCAGGTGAGCCATAAAGGTAAAACTTCAGTCCTGGGGTCGGGTGAGAGGGGGGGTGTTGCAGTGAAGTGTTTTCTTTCATTAGTCCTGCACCATAATTAACCCTGAATGCTCAGAAATATGTATGAAGAGCAGAGGTGGCGCAGTGGTTAGAGCGCAGTACCGCAGGCCACTGAAACTGACTGCTAGTTCAGCAGTTCAGCGGATCAAATCTCAGCAGGCTCCAGGTTGACTCAGCCTTCCATCCTTCCGAGGTGGGTAAAATGAGGACCCAGATTGTTGGGGGACAATAGCTGACTCTAAACCGCTTAGAGAGGGGCTGTAAAGCACTGTGAAGCGGTATATAAGTCTTAAGGGCTCTTGCTCTCTTGCCTGACTTCTCTGGGAATACGTCACCGTTGTGAGACGTTCTTCCTAGGCTCAACGTCCTCGTGCGTCTTCTCGGGGTTTGCCGGGAGGGTTGCCTCTTGCTCCCTTAGCATATAAGCCTGAATTCGTGTCGGTGATTTTCCTGTAGATTTGTTCTTAGTTCCCTGCAGCTGTTTGCAGCTTAGAATTCCGTGCCAAAAAAAAAAAGCCCTGGCCAGGGTCGCCACAAGAATTCAGATTAAGGAAAAACGACCCACGCGGGACACTTTTTAAAGGAATTTGTGGTGGCCGTGGACTTTTTGTGCTGCATAAGAAGCGAACGGTAGAAGAAGGAGGAGGAGAACAGGAGCAGGGAGGTGATATGACAGGTATGCCTTAATGAGCCCTTCTACTCTCACAGCCTGTTTGTCCTGACATCCAGCTGGCTCCAACTGGGACCCCCTGCAAGCTAAGGAAGAAGCTGCTTCGGCCGCCGCCACCCCCCCTGCTCTCCCGGTGGCTCAGTTCAAGCAACGGACGCCTATGTACAATAGTCACTTGAACCTGACTGCTACCACCGCGGCAGCAGCAACGGCAGCAGCAGCAGCCCCAACCGCTGAGTCCCCGGTGTCTCCTCCGGTGACCTCTCCGGCAACGCAGGGACTACCGGCCGCTCTTCAGGACGTCCCTGCCAAGAAGGGTCTCTCTCTCTCAGTAAGCATCTAGTGCCCAGTGGCGGTTGGGGATTAGTGGGTGTGAAGTAAGACCCGAGAAGGCATGCGTGGCTTCTTTCTTTTCCCGATAGGGGAAAAAAGTCAGGCCAGGCTTGTATGCATACTGCTTTGTAGCTATTTGGGGTGGGGGGTTTCATGGTTTAGATCTGACCCTAAAACAAATGCGGATGATTAATGCAGCCAGAGTGGCAGAATTTGTGGCCCGGCAGGGTTTATTAATTCCTTAAATAATTTTTCATGCATGGCAGCATTATTAAGCCACCCAGTGTTGCTCTGGATAGGGAGATGAGTGGCAAATAAATTTAATAAAGCAAGGAAGCCAATCAGTAAATAATTTTGCGTATCATAGGCCTGTTCTGCAGAAAAAACAATGGCTACCAACCTGCCTTCCATTGAGGACCTGTATACTGCACGAGTCAAAAAGAGGGCTGTGAAAATATCTACAGACTCCTCACATGCTGGACACAAACTGCTTCAACTCCTACCCTCAGAACGACACTTGCACACTAAGACAACTAGACACAAGAACAGTTTTTTCCTGAATGCCGTCACTTTGCTAAACAAATAATTCCCTCAACACTGTCAAACTATTTCCTAAGTCTGCACTACTGTTGATCTTCTCATTGTTCCCATCACCCATCTCCTCCCACTAATGACAGTATGACTGTAACTTTGTGGCTTGTATCCTACAATTTATATGGACTGGCACCTAGTATGATTTGAT
>JANHGD010006356.1:30488-45090 GCA_027560375.1 Imantodes cenchoa
AGAACTTACTCTTTGTGACAACTCCTTCAAGGCGAATAATATTTGGATGATCGAACTGTCCCATAATACTAGCTTCTCGTAGGAAATCCCGTCTCTGCCTTTCCACATGTCCACCTTTCAAAGTTTTTATGGCTACAGGAACCTCTCTTTTTCCAGGTGTTTTTAGGCGACCACTGCACACTTCTCCAAATTCACCTAAGAGCAATATATATAATTATAACCATTTACTATCTTCTATTTATTTATTTATTTATTGGGATTTATAGGCCGCCCTATCCCGAAGGACTCAGGGCAGCGACTAATATTTATAATATTTTAAATATGTGAATAAATATATGAAAACATTCTGGCAAAAGAACCTAGTTAAAAATAAATAAAAACATACATACTTATATATGTAAGTTATTTACAAAATAATACATCCCCCTAATTCCTGATTAATGAACTCAATTAGTTACAAATGAAAGCACAAGTCACAAAATTATCCAAAGCAATGTTCAAAGTCGTATAGTATCAAAAGAGATTCGATTTAATTTCTTTTCAGTGAATATAAATGATTTTAGACTTGTTCTTTTATTATGGGGACTCTGAAACAAAAGCATAATCTTATCTGGTCTAATCTAATATTATACAGATAGTCCTCAATTTATGACCACCATTGAGCCCAACATTTGTTTCTAAGTAATAAATTCTTACGTGAATTTTGCCCCATTTTATAGACTTTTCTTGCCACATTTGTTAGGTGAATAACTGCAGTTGTTAAATTAATAACACGGTTCTTAAGTGAATCTGGTTTTCCCATTGACTTTGCTTGTCAGAAGGTTGCAAAAGGTGAGCACATGACTCCAGGACACTGCAACTGTCATAAGTGTGAGTCAGTTGTTAAGCATCCAACTGTAAATCTAGACCCTTTTCAATCGGGTTTCAGGCCTGGCTACAGCACTGAAACCACTTTGGTCACCCTGATGGATGATCTCTGGTGAGCCTGCGATAGGGGTCATTCCTCTATCTTGGTGCTACTTGACCTCTCAGCTGCTTTCGATACATTGACCATGGTATCCTTCTGCATCGACTAAGGGAGTTGGGAATCAGAGGCACCGTATTGCGGTGGTTCACTTCCTACCTCTCTGGTCGATCGCAGTCGGTGTTGGCAAGAGGACAAAGATTGACCCCTAGATCCCTTGTTTGTGGGGTCCCTCAGGGCTCGGTCCTCTCTCCCCTCCCTTTTAACATCTACATGAAACCGCTGGGTGAGATCATCCAATGACATGGGGTGAGGTTCCAGGAATACGCTGATGACACCCAGTTATACATCTCCACCCCATGTCAATTCAGTGAAGTGGTAGAAGTGATGTGCCAGTGCCTGGACGATGTAAGGATCTGGATGGGAGTCAACAGGCTCAAACTCAACCCTGACAAGACCGAGTGGATGTGGATATTGCCTCCGAAAGACACTGTCAACTGTCCCTCCTTGGCTGTGGGGGGAGAAAAATTAACCTCCTCAGAGCGAGTTCGCAATTTGGGTGTCCTCCTAGACCCACAGCTAAAATTAGACCAACAACTGACAGCTGTGGCAGAGGGACCTTTGCACAGGTACGCCTAGTGCGCCAATTGCGACCATACTTGGATCAGAAGGCACTACTCACGGTCGCTTATCCCCTTATCACCTCATGGCTTGACTATTGCAATGCACTCTACATGGGGCTACCTCTGAAGAGTGTTCGGAGACTACAGCTGATCCAGAACGCAGCTGTGCAAACGGCTGTGGGTGCGCCTAGTACACCCACACCACATCCATCCTCTGTGAGCTGCACTGGCTGCCCATCGGTCTCCGAATACAATTCAAGGTGTTGGTTATTATCTTTAAAGCCCTACATGGCTTAGTGAGAGACCGCCTTCTATCACATTCCTCCCAGAGGCTGGTGAGATCCCACAGGGTTGGTCTTCTCCGGGTCCTGTCAGCTAAACAGTGTTGGCTTTAGGGCCCACGGGGGAGAGCTTTCTCTGTGGTGGCCCCGGCTCTCTGGAACAGTTGCCACCTGAGATCCACATCATCCCCATCTTATTGGCCTTCCGGAAAGCCCTGAAGACCTGGCTTTTCCGAAAGGCCTGGGGCCAGTGACCTGATAAGTGACAAATAAGTTCGGCCATGAGTGTAGGGATGGATGTAAGGTATTTTAATGTATATATTTCTCTTTTAACTGCTTTTTAAATGTTTTATATTGTTTTGTTTGGTTGTACTGTGAGCTGCTCAGAGTCCCTTAGGGAGTTGGGTGGCATAGAAATGAAACCAAATAAATAAATAAATAAATCACATGACCACCGGGATTCTGCAATGGTCATAAGTATGGGAAAAGGTCATAAGCCACATTTTTCAGTGACTTTGTAATGGTCACTAAGCAAACTGCTGTAAGTTGAGAACTACCTGTACTACAGATAGATAACACACAATGTACATAATGTGCCCAAGATGTCATCTGGGTAGATCTAAACAGAGGGATAGAGTAATTTCTATATGCATTCCCATCTAAAACTATAGAATAGAAAATAACATACATAAAACCAATATACTGTATAATATATTTCTCAACAAGAATCAAGAGATAGAGTAACAGAAATTTTGCTGAACAGGACTGAAATGACAACGTGTTAAGGAATTAAATTCTAATTCAGTTGTCCAGCTGGACAAAGGTTTGTTCTAATTATAACTGACAATAATACTTTATACACTTTTTTAAAGAGAAAAAAATCTTATGGAACTCACTGTGGGTTACTTCTGAATATAGAGTGTCTGTCTGTCTGTCTGTCTGTCTGTCTGTCTGTGTCTGCCTATCTATCTATCTATCTATCTATCTATCTATCTATCTATCTATCTATCTATCTATCTATCTATCTATCTATCTATCTTCTATCTATATTTCTGAACTGCTTTTCTCTTTCAGATTATCCTTATACAGTTGCACAGATAGTGTTTTTGTAGAGAAACCAAATAAACCATTACTTAAAATAATGTCAAGAAGCTTTATACAAATTGTTTTATATAAATTTAAAATGTTTCAATAATTTATGAAATATGAAATATCTGTTGAAATATTAAAAACTTGGGTTGGTGAAATTATTAAGCTTTATACACAGACACACACATCCACATCCACTCAGATAGTCAAATAGGATTCATTAGGCTATTCCACATACTATTCCACAAGTATAGGTAGTCTTTGACATTGGTTTAACAATGGTTTGAAGTTATGGTAGCCTTGAAACAAGTTACTTATGACTTTTCTCCAAGTTATGACTGTTGTGCCATCTCCACGGTCATGTGATTGTAATTTGGGATTTGGCAACTATTTATGATAGTTGCAGCATCTTATGGTCACATAATGACTTTCCTGGTTGACTTCCGACAAACAAAGTTAATTGGAGAAGCCAAATTTGCTTGATGATAGTGTGATTCACATAACAGACACTTAATGATTTGCTTAACAATCTGATAAAAGTGGTCATAAAATTGGATTCCATCACCCTTTGTGACTGTGTCAATTTATGACAGAAATTCCAGTCCCACTTGTGGTTGAAAGTTGAGAATTACATGTAATATGACTAGTGCTTGAAATAAAGAACATCTGGTATTTCTTTAGAGTAGGGTGACAATGCCTCTTTGCTAGTCAAGTGTCTAGCAATGTGAATTGGAATTAAGCAACATTTAGAGGGCTAGAAATTGCCAATTTATGTTCTGTAACTCATAACAGAAGTTATTCAAGTTTAGACAGCTTTGACATTAGGGCTGGGATTATTTATGTTCAATTGATGTATTATCTACATATATATATTTACCTTTTAGAATATTTGATGTTATTAGAAAACTACATTCATCATACAATTTTTATGGTAATATTATCACTAGATTATTATAAAAGTGAACTTATTAATCATGGGAAAATTTGATTAATTTTTACCTGCTCCAATAACTCTCTCAATACGAATCCTTGTTGGCTCTATCTCCTTTGCAAACTCATGAACAGCGAGGGATGGATCTTCGTAAGTATCTGGATCAATATATGTTTTGGTTCCTGGGAATCGTACTGTAAAATCAGAAAGGTAGTTTCTGCATTATATACCAATGATTGCAGCATTTAAATTAAAATAAAACAAATGAGATCATTAAGACCCATAATGAAATTTAATACTTATTATTGTTCTAAGCTGCTTTGTTATTCTAAGCTGTTACTCATGATTGTTTAATTAACATTCATCCCAAACAATTTGTGAAATTGCATATGGAGAAAGGTAATATACACTTTATATATTAGCAAGTATGCAAATGGATACAATTATAATAGGGCCAAGAAAGAGAGAAAATTAGCTTCTCTCCCCCTTCTTTAATAAAGGTGGGGTAAGATGAAGGTGATTAGATGGAAAGCATGGGTTTCTCCAACCTAAATTTACTAAGTCTGCACTACTATTAATCTTGTCATTGTTCCCATCACCCATCTCCTCCCACTAATGACTGTATGATTGTAACTTTGTTGCTTGTATCCTTACAATTTATATTGACTGGTTCCTAATATGATTTGATTGCTTATTTGTAACCAGACTATCATTAAGTGTTGTATCTTATGATTCTTGATTAACTTATCTTTTCTTTTATGTACACTATGAGCATATGCACCAAGACAAATTCCTTGTGTGTCCAATTATACTTAGCCAATAAAAAAAAATCTAATCTATTCTATTTGCACTTCAGTTTGAGATACAGTTTTTTGTCCTGAGACACAAAGCAGAAAACATCTTACAGAAAGCACAGTGCCACAACAGCAGTTCTAAGAAGGCTCCACACCCATTTGCACTACTCAGGTGACTCTGAGGACACACACAAATTGTCCAGTGTCCTCAACGACTGCCTAAAAGAATGCAAATGACCAGCTAGTCTGCAAGGAATATACTGTAAATCCTTCCATTCTCTACCATCCAGTCAGGGCTGAAGAAACTTCTTGGATGAGAAGCAAAACATTTGCAAAGAAAAACAAGAAAGTCCAGTTACCTCTTGAAAAAGCACCTTTGGGACAGCCTTTAAGATAGATTGCCACTATGGAAATTAATTCTACATAATTTCTCCAATTTTTCCTGGGTTGCAATTGCTTTCACTGGAGTGCATTAATGGTGAAAGCGAAGTGCTTATGAACTTTGTTTTTCACATCTTGGTGTATGTGCAGAGGAAAGAATGAAACGAAACGAAACGAAACGAAACAAAACAAAACGCCAACAACAAAATTTCTGTTCTATATGTGCTACCAGATTTGGACTGCAAAAATCCAGACAGCCAGAAGGTGGCAGCAAAGAATTAGAATTTTATGTCTGTCTTTACTGCTATCTAGTGGTGATGCAGTTTTTACAACTCAGATATGATAGCCCTAATTCAATGCATAACCTTTAAAAAAAATTGAGAACAATTCAAAATATACATTGAGTGGGAAAGGAAGACAGTATAAGGTCTTCTCCCCATGTACAACACACTCTCTTTTTCTCTTGTATCTTCAGCTTGATGAAATCAAGCAGAAATCCTGCAGAAATCCATCTTCCACTTTCCTGAAAATGTTCTTCTCCTCAAAACAACTTTCTATTTTTATTTTTATTTTTTCACTTCTCAGGATTTTGCTTCTTTGAGTTTAAACTTTTTATGGTGGTTTGGCCAGTTTTGCTCCTATAAAATGCAATGAAGGCAGGGTCCTTATTGTTATTCTTGTTCTTGTTGTCATTATTTGCCCTGACAATTATTCCATTACTCAACTGTGTCCCATGGCTGCATGTGCTGAGTGCAAGTACAAAGCCAAGTAAATTCATATAGCTAAGAGGTAACTGAGGAATGAAAGACAAGCAACTAATTTACATACTACTTGGCCACCTTGTAACTAAGATACACTCATCATTGTAGCCATGAGAAGTTCAGCAAATTTCTCCAGCACATCACTCAAAAGTAAAGGCTCTTTACCAAATTCACAGCAAGATTCATTCCTGTGCTGCTGGGTGGTATTAGATGGAAAAAAGGCATGCATGATCCTGAAAGCCATCTCTCTTTTTGCAATGCTCCCTAAAATAAATACATGATGATTCCAGAAAATGCTATGAAAAGAATAATGATGTGTTAATAAGAGCTCTGGTGGAAAAAACCAAGGATCTCAGCCATTTTCAAAAGTAGGGGAGATTTTTTTTGCATCTTATATCAGTGATGGCGAACCTATGGTACAGGTGCCACAGGTGGCACACGGAGCCATATCTGCTGGCGCGCAAGCAGTTGCCTAGCTCAGCTCCAATGTGCATGTGTGTGCTGCCCAACTGATTTTTGGCTTGCACAGAGGCTCTGGGAGGGCGTTTTTGGCTTCCGGAGAACCTTCGGGGGGATGGGGGAGGGGTTTTGCCCTCCCTAGGCTCCAGGGAAGCCTTTGGAGACTGGGGAGGGCGAGAAATGGGCCTACCAGGCCCACCAGAAGTTGGGAAACCAGCCGTTTCCAGCCTCCAGAGGGCCTCCGGGAGACAGGGGAAGCTGTTTTCATCCTCCCCAGACATTGAATTATGGGTGTGGGCACTCACGCGTGTGTGATAGTGCACGCACACGTGCTTTTGGCACCCGAGGGAAAAAAGGTTCACCATCACTGCCTTATATGGAAAAAAGCTGTTTGACTCTCAATTAGTGAGGCCTATAGAATGGAACCATGCCACAGTTCCCATAGTGCTATTAAAAACAGAGAAAAACGGGGTGGTAGAGAGTTTGTTGACCACTCAGTAATTATAAATCAATCTTTCAAGGAGAAGAGCATCAAGATATTAAGAAAAATGTCATGAAACCGCATCTGATTGAATCATACTTTCCTTTTATTTCTAATAGACCTCCTTAAGCCATTATTCATGACTCCCAAACTAAAAAATTGACAATTTGATACTGTCTGATCCTAGATTTGCAGGGAAGAGGAAAGACTCAGACTGGGGACTTCCAGCATGCAAACTTTGTGCTATTTAGAGTAATGGCATTTTTCTTCTATGTGGCATCTTCACTTTGTGGTCCTATGGAATTCTTCCTGTGAGCCTCCTTTTCCCATGCGAATTTAGCATCCATATGAAATGGGTAGTTCCATCAGTAGGACATGCAATCTATTTGTTTTTGCAAGAAGATGAGGCTATGCCTGGCTCCTGGAATAGACTGAAGGAAGCCCAAAGAGTTGACCCTGACAAGAAAAAAAAACCTATCACTCTTAAATAGTTATTCAGACTAGATAGGCAACATTCAAATTATTTCTGAAGCAACTGCACTTGCACTCTCATGAAGAATCAACTTCACCTCTTTGAAAACAACTATGAAAACCTGCTTTTTTTCATTAGCAGCTGAAAAAGGCTTACGGTGTGATTTGGCTTTTACCAATTTAGGCTGATAATCCACATTCCTCCTTTCTGGATATTGGCTGCAACACTTCCTGATCTTTTGATGACTATTTGGATCATTCCTAGAATTGCCCAAAACAGAGTTGACAACAACTGGTATAAAATGATGACTTTGGCAATGTTATCAAGACTGTTGGTTTGGGCTTATCTGCCTTAATTTAAAGGGATATAAAACAAGTAACAGATTGGGAACATGGCACCATTCTTCCATTTATCCCAAAATCATTTTCAGAATCTTCAGGATGTACTGTATATTTTCTTTAAGTGTATGGTTTTTCAATTTGCTTTCAACACTAAACCTTCAATACAGAGGTTTTTAAAGTCTCTGTTCTTGTAATCACTTAAACAGCTTTCTTTTTTTTTTGAATGGATGGATGGATGCATTGCATCAATATTACATCATGTATTCTTATATTTTATCAACCTTTTCTTTAAACTCTAAGAATGAGATGGGGCGGTACCTAAATTTGATAAATTAGTTTTTAAAAATACTACTTTTATTGTGCTGACTTTGCTCTTTCTTTCTGTCTTCGGGTTGTTTTTTTTTACTGGAGTTTAAAAGTCTTACATATTTTTATTATGTGGCTTTTTAAAATGATGCTTAGAAAACTGATTGATAAATTTGCACATCCAAACAATCAATAAATGAGCAAATTAACAAAACTCTCCCGGTTTTTATTATATAGTAGTAAACTAGTATCTGAGAACAAGATATTGTTCATAAACCCAACAATATGAGCAAAAGTGTGATGCATTGGTTTAGTGCAGTGGTCCCCGCCTTGGTGGGGGCCCAGTATGCACATGCCCCCACAGCTCAACTTCAACACGAGCAATGGGCTGATATGAACGTGCATGTGTGCGCAGCTCAACTTACGCATGTGCATGGGCACTGGCCTGCTGCTTGTGCAAATCGAGCTCATGCACATGTGTGCATATGGACCCCTGCATGTGGGACCCAGTTCCGAATAGGCCTCGGTCCGGTGGTGTGCTGCAACCTGGGCTTTGGAGACCCCTGGTTTAGAGTATAGAGTTTAGAAATGGGTATAAAGATTGAAGTCATTAGCCCAGGAAACTCACCGGCTAATTTATTCCAAGGTTTATTGTGAGGTTAAAAATGTGACAATCCTGCATCTTTTTTTCCCTAAGCTTTCTTGCAGAACAAACTTGTTAAATGAGCTGAAGTGTTCTTATAACCCAAATCTCTTAAGAAAAAGGTAAATCCCTTATCTTTTTGGATAGAAAGTCACAGCAACAACAGGGCTTTGGGAAGAACATTTTATTGCTAAGCATATTCTTGAACAGAAAGGCAATTATGAAAAGAAAAGAACTGGGGGGAAAAGGAAAGGATGGAGAGAAAAAAAGGAAACAAAAGTGAGAGATAACGGCACAATAACGTTAACAAAAATCTTCACAGTTCTGTTCAGAAAATAATAGTGAAATGAAAGAAGCTTCCAGACAGAAATGCACATGTTCCCCAAAATCTGTCCCAAACAAACAGAGAGAAGAAAAGAAAAGTGGGTTTTCCTAAAGAAAAAGAAAAAAGCAGAAAATCATTTCACAAGACTCCAAGAACAGCAGCAATCTTTTACAGACATCAAGATATAATCAACTCCATATATGTTTGGCCAGTGAGGCTGTTGAAAATCATTCTTTCACATCTTTTAAAAACCAGTCTCTCTCTTTCTTTCTCTCTTTCTTTCTCTCTCTCTCTCTCTCTCTGTGGTAGTGTAAAAAAAAATTAAAAATTAAACCAAATAAAACAAAACAAACCTCACACACACCAAAAAGATTTGTTAGCCAGGTAAGCCTCTTCTCAAAGCATATGAGAAGGCTGCCTTCTTTTTATTGTTCCCATGTGCATGTGTGCATTAGATAACACGTCTTCAAAGATTCATGCGACTTATAAACACCAGCAAGAGTAGATTTCTAAACCTAAACAGCTGATTAGATTTCATCTGTACACAGGAAAATTGTACATTTTTCTTTATTTGCCAGAGTCCTCTAAGTTATGTGTTTTCCCTGTTTCTGTCAATCTCGCTGTCTTTCTTGTTTGCTTTTATTTATTATTGTTATTTTTTGCACATGATATTTGTGGCCAGAAAACACCAGTTGATTATTTTTACTGAACAGTAAGTTGCTCTTTAAAAAAATGGAAGAGATAAAAAAAAAGGAAACAATCCAACAATTAAGTACACTGAATATAATCAACAACTCAATGAAATCTCAGAGCATTTTATGTACATTAGGGTACCCATCTAGAAATTACACCAGCCAAAAAAAATTGTAGTAAAATATGTAAACAAAAAGTTATTCTTATCTGAAAATTTGTTTTTGTTTTTTTTGACACAGGTAACTGTGACAAGGTTAAAATGCACACTCTGTTCACATTTTTAAAGTTTAGATTTTTGCTGTTTTGTAAAAACATATTTTCTTTACAACAGTCTCATTTCATATTAAGATTTTAACAGCATTTCTGTTCCAGTCATCCCATCAAACATACCATGATAAATATATCTGTGTCTGTATATATATATATATTTATATTTATTTATTTATATATATATTATACTATTAATAAGCTCCTTTATTTTTTTTTTCTGTGTGTCATAAGGACTTTTTAAATTTATCTTCTTTCATATAAAAGTCAAGGGATAGGGAGCATAGGGCAAATGGAAGGACAGCGAATCAGAAATGTCAATCTACAAAATTAAATTGTTACATATGAAACATACCATCATGGTTTCGTTTTTTTTAAAGCACAATCCCTATTTTGAATTCCTCCGTGACATTTTTTGGCTTGTGCGACATGTGGTTTTGTCACAAGACAAACTCCATAATCTTTCTAAAGACTTTATTCAGTTGATCACTATTCTTTGCATTCATACAGTGTCCTCAGCCAAAGAACCAGACAATGGCTCCCTTATTTTTGCTTGGACTGTTCAATTGAAATTAACTACTTTTGGTTTGATTTTGATGTTGTTGTTTTTTGCCCCATAGTTGAGCAAATGGTAGTCAGACATGGCTAGGGGCTTCTAGTCAAATAAGAAACTGCTATCCTCTTATGACTTTGCTTACAAATAACTAGAGCCAGTATCTGGGGTTGTTCAATTTTCCATGACCATCATTTACGGCATGATCACCATCACTGCCTCTTCCTTACTTTTCTTTTTTTATGTTAACAACTTACTGCAGACAACAGATTCAAGAGACAACACAACCTGGTATGTAGAGCAAACACTGTGGATAGAACTTGAGTTCATATATGGCAACAGTCTTTATTTAGTATATTTTCCCCAAGATTTCTTCTTGACTTATGTCCTGGCTCATTCTCCCAAAACCTCTCACAGAAAATGAAAAAAACTCAGACAAAAAATATAATGAAAACCCCAAACCATTTTTTATTATTAGTATTACTATTTCTTTCCCCCTCACATCTTGAAAAATGATACTCAGGCTGGACATGGCCAGATCAGTTGTTCTGTTTTGTTTCTAACATTTCCACTTTTTTTCTTTTTCTATTTTTTTTTGTTATTTTTTAAAATAATAAACTGAAAAAAAATAGAGTACAGTCAAAGATTGTGAACATCATTAAAGACTCACTTGGAGATACGAAACAAGTAAGCCATGAAGTCTTCTGCCCTTGAAGAACAGTTCAGCTGAGGAGGAACTCGGAAGGCTTTTAAGTCTGCCAACATGGATATGCTGGGGAGGCCTTCTTCTGAACACTATATGTGCTTTATAATACAGGAGGGCAGAGTTTGGGGACTCCAAGCAGTGATTTGAAAACTTAGCAGTCAACAACTGAAATGTTTATGCTCAACATTGGTCTCAAACTGCAGACGGTTTCTCCCAATCTCGTTGGCTGCAACAGTTTTGGTTCAGTTATAGCTCATTCAATATTTATATATTTATATATAAATATTATTTTTTGTTTTGTTTTTACACATAATATTCTTTGTCCTTGTTTTTCTGTTTCTTGTGGCCGCTCTTTGAACTCTGCTGCTTCTCTTTCATGAGCGTGCCATTGCTCTGGGCTGAGTTGCTGATGTAGTTACGCGTCTCATCCACCTGATAGGACCCTTCGTCCCTGTTCCTGTACTTGTACATGGCATACAGGAGGATCAGGATGCAGAGGGCAGCAGCAGCTACAATGCCGACGACCATTCCCGTTGTGCTGCTCGACTCACGGACCACCTCTGAGGCCCCCGGAACCCGTCTGATTCCTGGCTCCGTGGGGTTTGCTGTGGGCACATTACGGAACATGGGGGAAGTTATTAGCGGGCTCTTCAGTTTTGTGCTGTCTAGCTCATAGGCAGTGGGCAACGGAAGCAAGACTATATCAGGCTGGGGTTTGAGGTCACGGTTATTCATGTTGCCAGCTGGCAATTTGGGCACCATCCCAGTCGAGGACGAAGCTGTGGAGCGGATCAGCTCAGGGGACAAAGCTGTGATAGTAGTCCTACCAGTTTCGGAGACTTTGTTAGGTCTAAAGTCCTTGGCTTCCCACTTGGGTGCGTGTGCTTTGTAGCCACCTTCGAAGATTGAAGTGGAAAGACTTTTATCTGTTACCAAGGAGAAGGTGGTGTAAAAATCTTCATCATCAGTAGGGGGTAGGTTAGAGTCAAAAGTTTCCCCTGAGCCATACCCAGATATCACCAAGCCATCATCATCACAACCATCGCTGCCTTGGTCCGACAAGCAAGGTAACCCCGCCTCAGAGGTCATGGACAGGGAATCTTTGGTGGTCTCAATAATGGTGAGGAGGGGACGGAAGGTAGTGGGGAGTGTAATGAAAGGTGCACGAGTAGTAATAGGAGGGATATCTAAAGGGTCTTCTACAAGAAGAGGGATAACTAATTCACCTCCTGGACAGAAGAAAAGAAAAAAGAAAAAGGTTAGTTCATCTTGAATGCAATGCAAGATGTGATATTCACCTCACCTGTCTCAACACCTGAGTGTATAAACCTGCACATGTATGTGGGCAGCTGCATGAAACTAACAGTTTCTCTCTCAACAGGGCTTTACATTTTTGTAAATCTACTCCCCTCCCCCAATATTTGGATGCAGCTTCCCTCCTCTTTCAACTTTTCAAGGACAGGATGTATTTACTTTGGTTGTTGAAGATACTCTCAGATTGACTTGCCAAATTCTCACATCATACACTTCTTCTGTTCAGTGTAATATTTGAAGACTTCAGTAAATGCATGTTTTATTATAATAGCTAGTTAGCTAGAAATATGTTCACTCTTTTGTTTTAATTCATAACATACGAAAGATTTTAAAAGTAAAATCTCCCTCCACTCATGCTAACTTCGTGGAGACATCATGAACATATCTGTGCAATTTATTAGCAGCATTACAGAAGAAGCTTGATATTGGTCTATTTGGGGAAATCTGATGATTTTCTTGTCTAGCCAATAGCCTTTGGAGTCCCAAAAGATCCCAATCCCAAATATGAACTGAGCCTGTTAACTTCCAAGCTATTTCAAAATTAACTATATCACAACTCAGGCCATCAAAAGGCTGACTCACTGTTAAAAATTTAGAATTGATCAAGTGAAGAAGCAAACAAAAAGATACCAAACAGGTGCACTTAAGATCAGTGTATAATTCAAATATCTGCAATTAGCCAAATAAAAGGTCCATTCACATCTCTCAAGAACCTGGAAGGTTGCATCCATTTAAAAATGCTCTATTTAGCCAAACGGAAATTCTTCTACCATGACTGCTACTACTTTCATAATCAGGGCTGCCTAGAATTTGTTGGACATGTTGTATATTTTTTGGATATTCTTGTTGAAGAAAAGAATATGTGTACTAATAAATTGTTAGAAGAAAAGTAAAGGGGCAGGATTGATCCTTAAGAGTGACAGAAGAAGAGGGCAGATTCTTGTGTGGGTCATAAAGGGATTGATCTGAGAGAACTTTATGTGGTGATTACCAGATGCTTTATATTTTGATTTCTGCAAAACCTTTGACCAAGCAAGGGAATCTTAATTTGGAATACTTGTAACCAATTCAAATTGGTATACCCCAATCTGGTATCATCAATAAAATTCAACTGAAACAAATGTATGTTAAGCTATTCTCAATTAATTTGTTCCACTGATTCAAAGGCACTTAAGTTCTCAGTAACCTTAATTGGTTGGGTGTGCAGTAATGACATGATTTACATAATATTGTTCTTTGAGAGGGAAGGAAATATACCCAGTATGTCATTCAGTAAATAACTGAGCCCTCCTAGTTCAAAATATTTAAATCCAACTAAAAATAGTCTATAAAACAAATGGCATTGTTTCCGAAGAGAACATATATTCTCTTGCTGAAAATGCAGTAATCATATGCAAAGAAGCTATTTTGGAACTGCTGGAAAAGCTTAGTTCTTAACAGTGGAGGTTCTTGTTTAAATCTTCCTATACTGAGCAATTATTTTATTTAATCATTGCTATTGTTTCAACCTATTATTATCTCTTTTTGATTTTTTATTGCTGTCCAGCTATTTAGTTTATTGTTAAGAATTGACAAACATTCTGGGTTTGCCAAAAAGTCATTTTCTTTAATTTGAGCTTCACTGCTAGTGAATTCATTAATCTATCCATGTAGTTTTCTCATATTCTATAGAACTACAAAGGGACTTGCTATTGTTTTCTGGAATATTTTTCAGTCTAATCCACAGCCCTGGGAGTTTTCCACCTTCTGTACTAATCAATTCTGGGTCTCCTTAGCTTCCAGAGCCAGAAAAAGTTAACTCTCACTTGTTTAGATCGTTAGATTTATATACAGGCATTTTTTGGGAAGGTTAACATGGAATTGAGCAATGTTTTGACTCCTGAAAGTTCCCCGAGCATTATTCAAGGTCTATTGAGAATGCAATTTAGCCAGCATTATATAATGGTATTTATCTCTCCTTCTGCCATCTGTGATTTAGGATTGAAGTTTTAAGATTGCAAGTTCTTAATTGCTTATCTAAACCACAGGTCATCAACCAGTGGTCCGTGGACCACTGGTGGTCCACGAGCAAATTTTGGTGGTCGTTAAAGAAATCTTGGCCCCTGGGCCAGATATGGCCAGGAGCAATTAATCCAGCCTGTGCGTTACAATTAAACAACCTTTAAAGATTTTGTTATGATTAAATAGGCATTTACGATTTTGTTATAATTAAATAAGC
>JANHGD010006356.1:57781-68736 GCA_027560375.1 Imantodes cenchoa
AGACGGTCCCGTAGGTACTCAGGCCCTAAGCCGTGGAGCGCTTTAAAGGTGGTAACCAAAATCTTGAAGCGCACCCGCAACCAAGCGCAGGAAGCACAATCATGCAATCAAGGCAGACATGTGTGGACACCGGCAGCTGGCCAAAAATCTGGGCGTTACGGTAGGAACCCACTACTGCTTCACAACCTCCATCCAACAAGGCTGATGCAAGTATACTGAAATAAGTGAACATTCTTTTCTTATACAATAAGATCGATGTCTATACAGTAACTGTCATGATTAAGCACCATACTTCCATTAATTTGTATGAATATTCCTTATATGCTAGTTACATATTCTACTATCATACAGATTCCAAGAGCTGGTCTATATTTCTAGGATCTGTCTTTTACTGTGGTTTCCTGACCTATTCATAGGTTTCTCATGAGGGCAATGAGATGTTCTAGGATTGCCATTTTTCTAGGTATATTCCACAGTTTCATTGGTTGATACAGTCAAAAACCTATTATAATCAATAAAGCACATATTGACATATTTCAGTATTGTTCAGCTGTCTCAATTATCCAGCATGCATCAGCAATAATGTACCTTATTTTGGGGGCTTTTCTAAAGCTGGCTTGAACATTGGCATCTCTTTTTCCTTAAAGGGTTCTAATCTGTGTTGGACGTTTTGCTAATGTGTAAAATAAAAATGATAATGTCCCTTTATTAAGTCTCATTTCTTTGGTATTGGTATGCAGACTGGCTTTGTCCAATCTGTTGACCACTGGGTCATTCTTCAGATTTGCTGCGAGAGCTTGGTTCAAATCTTTACTAACTCTTCTATTGCTTGCTGTGCTCCTGTGGGTAGTTCATCAGTTCCTGTAGCTTTCCAACTTGATAATGTCTGAAGTACTGATCTAGTTTCATCTTCCAGTACCAGAGATTGTTATAAGTAAGAAATATATTCTAAGATACTATTATGCAATATTTCAGTCAGTATAGTCTTTCCAACTTTGATCTTTCAATCGGCAACCACTTGTACATTGTAACATATCAATTTAATTGAGTTAATTGAACTAAATTCTAAGTTCAGAGAACTTTCGGAAGACTTTCCTCATTTTTCCATGTCTGCTTTCATCTTCAATGTCTTTACAGGTGTTGTTATACTATTTCTTTTCCAACAGCTCTCTAACATTAAGTTCCTTCTTGACATATTTGTCTTTCTCAGTTTTGGCTTCTCTTCTTTTCTTGGCAGTTTGCATGGTTTGTTCTGACATCCAGCTTGCTTTTGTGTTCTTCATTAGCTTACTTTGGATGTTGCACTTGAGCAGTTCATGAACAGTTCCACTGCTAGCACCTGGCTATGATTTATATATAGCCTGGCTGTAGCTGTAATTGAACTTCTCCATTTCCTCTCAGCAATAATACAAATTTGACTTCTATGTACTCCATATGGTGAGGTCCATATGCCCCCCAGATTTTGGGATCCTAGATAATAGGGCATGTCTATTTTGCTCCAAGTAGATAATGATAATTTATCCTGAAGTGTCACAAGGGTCCCACCTAGCAGTAATTTGACCCAGAATTTGCTCTTGTCTCAATCATATATGATCACATTTCCAATTATCAAGCTGTGTTCAGGTCACAGTGTGATACTACTAAGATATCCCTTAGAAGTTTAGAGTGGCTCTTCGGTTAGTCACAGAATTAGGAGTCATAAAGCAGTTGTGCCTGAAAACAGGAAAAGAAATAAGAGCTCTCACTGTACAAAAGAATTTAAGAATGGCTGATATGCTATTCGGTGCATAACTACCAGTAGTTACGTCTTCTGAATAAGTATTTGCACTATATTACATATCTCAAATGGTATTTGTTATTGTTTTCCAACTGTGTGCATTATCGATAGATATATTATGGTTTGTTGCACAGTCAGCCAGATTAAACCGGTTTTAGCCTCTTTGTCCACCTATTGAGATATACAGTATGTCACAGAAGTGAGTACACCCCTTCACATTTTGTAAATATTTAAGTATACCTTTTCATGTGACAACACTGAAGAAATGACACTTGTCTACAATGTAAAGTAGTGAGTATACAGCTTGTACAACAGTGTAAATGTGCTGTCCCCTCAAAATAACGCAAAACACAGCCATTAATGTCTAAACTGCTGGCAACAAAAGTGAGTATACCCCTAAGTGATAATGTCCAAATGGGGCCCAAGTAGCCGTTTTGGTGTCATGTGATTCATTAGTGGTACAAGGTCTCAGGTGTGAAGTGGGAGCCGGTTGTTAAATTTGGTGTTATTGCTCTCACTCTCTCATACTGGTCACTGGGAGTTCAACAAGGCACCTCATGGCAATGAACTCTCTGAGAATCTGAAAAAAATGAATTGTTGCTCTACATAAAGATGGCCTATGTTGTAAGAAAATTGCCAAGACCCTGAAACTGAACTGCAGCACAGTGGCCAAGGCCATACAGCAGTTTAACAGGACAGGTTCTACTCAGAACAGGCCTCACCATGGTCAACCAAAAAAGTTGCATGCCCGTGCTCAGTGTCATATCCAGAGGTTGGATTGGGGAAATGGACGTATGAGTTTTGCCAGCATTGCTGCAGAGGTTGAAGGGGTGCGGGCTCAGTCTGTCAGTGCTCAGACCATAAGCCACATGCTACATCAAATTGGTCTGCAGGGCTGTCGTCCCAGAAGGAAGCCAGAAGGAAGCTGTCGTCCCAGAAGGAAGATGATGCACAAGAAAGCCCACAAACTGTTTCCTGCAGACAAGCATACTAAGGACAGGATTTCTGGAACCATGTTCTGTGGTCCGAGGAGACCAAGATAAACTTATTTGGTTCAGATGGTGTCAAGTGTGTGTGTGGTAGCAACCAGGTGAGGAGTACAAAGACAACTGTGTCTTGTCTACAGTCAAGCACGGTGGTGGGAATGTCATGGTCTGGGGCTGCATGTGTGCTGCTGGGACTGGGGAGCTATAGTTCATTGAGGGAACCATGAATGCCAACATACACTGTGACATACTGAAGCAGAACATGATCCCCTCCATTTGGAGACTGGGTGGCAGGGCAGTATTCCAACATGATAATGACCCCAAACACATCTCCAAAATGACCACTGCCTTGCTAAAGAAGCTGAAGGTCTCTAACATCCACCAACTCTGTGATGTCATCATGGAGGAGTGGAAGAGGACTCCAGTGGCAACCTGTGAAGCTCTGGTGAACTCTATGCCCAAGAGAGTTAAGGTAGTGCTGGAAAATAATGGTGGCCACACAAAATATTGACACTTTAGGCCCCATTGGACATTATCACTTAAGGGTGTACTCACTTTTGTTGCCAGCATTAATGGTTGTGTGTTGCATTATTTTGAGGTGACAGCACATTTACACTGTTATACAAGCTGTATACTCACTACTTTACATTGTAGCCAAGTGTTATTTCTTCAGTGTTGTCACATGAAAATATATACTTAAATATTTACAAAATGTGAGAGGGTGTACTCACTTCTGTGACATACTGTATGTGTTATACTTTCCTATTATGTATCTATAGTCCCATATAGTTAATTTACTATAGTGGAAGGGGAGGTTCTGCCTCCAATTCAATCCTAGCAAGACAGAGTGGCTGTGGGTGTTTGGGCCATGCAGGTCTGGGCACATCCCCATTCAAGAGGGGTGTACAAACTGGGGAATGTGCTGGTTTCACAGCTCCAGTTCAATGAGAAGGTGGCAGTTGCGGCCAAGGAAGCCTTTATCTGGTATGCCATTGTGCTGCTTCCTAAATTGGGAAGCCCATCACACATTCAGTCAGTCAGTGTTGTCAGCTTACAACTTGGTTATTGAAATGAGATCTACATGGGCCTCCTCTTGAAGATCATCCAGAAGCTTCAACTTATTCACTGTTTACAGTAAACAGTGATGGACGTGCTTCAGTATGTCATGTAACATCTTGGCTCTGTGAGTTTGCTTCTAGGTGTGATTCACATTGCTAACTGTTACCTATAATGCCCTACATGGCATAGGACCAGCTCCTTGAGGGATCATCTATCTGCTTTACCATCTGTCTGGCTGCTTTAATCAAGCAGGCTTGACATACTCTGGGTTCCTTCCATTAAACAATATCACCTAGCAGATCTGGAAGTCTGCCTTGTCTGTTGCAGCACTTGCCCTTTGGAATGAGATTTTACCTGAGTTCTCATTTTATTGGCATTTTAGTAAAATGTTTGTCCAGGCCTTCGACTAGAATGGATGTAATCATTACAAGAAGTGTATGTTTGTTGCTGCTCAGTTTGGCCATCTTTATTTTTTTTTTCTATTGTTGCATTGTTTTTGCTGTTTTGCAGTTCTCATAAGTTGGGGAGTGTACCAATTGAAATAAATAAACAGGGTGATAAAAGGGGAAAAACTGTGTCAAAAATGTCTCTTTTTTCATTGGAAAATGTCATTTCTTTAAAAAATGCCTGATTTTCTTTCTTGTGTGTGCCTTCAATTCCTGGTCCTGCAGTTTTCTTGGCAACATTTTCAAAAGTGGTTTGCCATTGCCCGGTTCCTAGGGCTAGGAGAAAGTGAGTGGCTCAAGTTCACCCAGCTGGTTTTGTGCCTATGGCACAACTACAATTCACAGTTTCCTGGTTTTTAGCCTGGTGCCTTTATTTCTACAACAAACTCTGACTTATTTAGTTGTTATTTATTGTTTTCTTACTTGGTTGTTCTTATTTCTTTTTTCTTGACTGCAAGTTACCTAGCATTACCTAGCATTCTCTTTTATTTTCCTATCCCAGTGATGGTGAACCTTTTTTTCCTCGGGTGCTGAAAGCACATGCGTGCTATCATGCATGTGCCCACACCCATAATTCAATGCTCCCATGGTGCCCCACTCCCTGTGCATGCACGTGTCACCCACCCACTTTCCCACTCCCCGTGCATGTGTGCATGATTGCTCTCCCTGCTCCCTGGGCCCAGTAGGCCCATTTTTCACCCTCCCCAGGCTTCAGAGGCTTCCCTGGAGCCTGGGAAGAGAAAAACCGGCCTCCCTTGCCCTCCGGAGGCTCTCTGGGAGGGGTCAGAAATGGCCCATTTCCCATCTTTCGGTGGGCCCAGTGGGCCTGTTTTCTGTCCTCCCCAGGCACCAGAGGCTTTCTTGGAGCCTGGGGAGGGAAAACTACCCTCCCCCTCCAGAGGCCACAAATGCCCTCCCAGAGCCTCCGTGCGAGTCAAAAATCAGCTGGCTGGTGCTGGAGCTCAGCTAGGGCAACAGTTTGCGTGTTGCCAGATATGGCTCTGTGTGCCATCTATGGCACACGTGCCATAGGTTCGCCATCACAGTCCTATCCTAATTTTGTTAGCACAATTAGAGCAATTCTCAAAAGTTAACACTATTCCGTGCCATTCTGAGGTGGGAAGCATGGAAAAACTCTGCTATAAGTCCTAAAGTCCTGAACGTTATTAAAATCAAAGTGAAAATTTAGAAAATTGTTACCAACCTGCAAAATAAAAAGACAAAAATATATAATACAACTTTTTTCCATATTGTTTTGTGTTTCTGATCACTGCAGACCTTCCCAGAAATAACTACCTGCCCTAAATAATTGTAGCAATACTGTATATGCACACCTGTACATATTTTCCATGATATGTGTATTTTTCATCAATTTTCAAAATACAGCTCCTATTAATTTTTTTTTATTCATCATTTTGAGCTTGAGTAAAAGGTAGAAAAGTTGCCAGTCTTGATATATGTCAAAATGTTATCTTTTCATATACATTTGAAACAGCAAGTTAATTAGATCTGCATTAAGAATCAAAGGAATTTATCACCTATCTAGAACTGCTCTCTCACTTAGTTTAGTTGTATTTGTTTTCATTATTTTAAATTTCATTGAATCCGATATTTATTATTCCCAGATAGGCAATTAATAAATTCTGAAAGAAATGAAATAGTATATATGTTTAATTATGTGCAACAATTTTGCCTAAAGTGCTGGTTCTATGTAAATCTCCTTTAACCAAATACTTAAAAAGGAAGACAGCTATCTTACTGGAATTTATATAGCACTGATGATGTCATCAATATGAAAAAAATGATGACATTATATAAAGGTAACAGAAATATTTAGATCACTCTTCCATAATCTATTTTAGTCTCTTAGATTATGAGTTCTACAATTCCTCATCATTGGCTGAGCCAACTGGAACCGTGGGAGTTGCAATCGAATACTTCTAGATGGCACAGTGTTGAAGAGGTCTGATTAAAATAGTAAAAACTGTAAATAAAATTATCTGAGAAAGCTTTCCTGTTTTCTTCCTTTCCACTGCAGTCTGTCCACCACTGTAAAGTTTCCCTTAAGTGTGGGAGACCCTCTGGAATGGCATTTGAGATGATTCAGGAGGGTTGCTATGAAACTACGTGGAATAAATCACATCATTCATTATTAGATAACATTTATTCATAAGTTAAAAAAATACCCAAAACTAACATCCATTTGCAAACAGAAATTATATGTAAAGAATGAACTACATTGGAAAATGTTTAAGGAGTTTTGACTAGATGTCTATAGTTACCTAAACCCAAATGTGTAGTTTACTCCAAAACCGCTAGCTTAACTGCACAGCTTAGGTTAATAAAACTATGGAAAAGAACTAGAAATTTCAGCCAACTTGTGCTATAAGCAAAACACACAAAGTACAGTTGCTGGTGCTTCCTGACAGTGCAATACTCAACTTCATTCACAAAATACTACCGATTTGACAACATTGCTTCCTGTCATTTTCTCCTATCTGCTTCTATCCTTTTCCTCCCTTAAACATTTAGTCAGGGTAAACATCTTTGACTGGCACTATAATGAATAAATTAACACCAGATTTATAAACTTCCAAATTACCCGATTTTTAGTAATTGTTCTAATTTAGCAATCACATTATTAAAACAATACCCTGGTCTATCTAAAATTCTGTTTACTGGATTCTCCAGAGATTATTTCAGTAAAATTAGTTGCACTGTTGTACTTTTGATGATATGGTTAGTCTGTGAATTGTATTTAAATCCCAGTTAAATCTCCCTGTGAGGGAGATAGGTGTTTTTTTTAAAAATTAAAAAATGCATTTTGTAGTATTTTATATTACTGTTATTACTATAATAGTAAAAAGATAGCTGTTTGAAAAATTTGATAAATACAATTAAAATGCATTTTGTAGTATTTTATATTACTATTAATATTATAATATATACTTGAAAATTGCTGGTTGAGTTGTAAGCCCTGTGTAAAGACCATTTTACTTTGTTCCCTACAAAGAAGCTGTCTTTTCAGTAGTGGAATAATACAGATTCAAACTTATTCAAGTATTTATAAGTTCCAAGTCATACAATTTCTCCAAAGTTATTACACCCCTCTACAGTTCAGGCATCAGTGTTGGAGATATTAAATATCTTTGCCCTTTTGTGAAATTTCTTCAAGGAAAGATTGAAAGGGCAGGAAGAAATAGGCAGGAAAGGAAGTGAGTGTGAGGAATTAGAACATCGTACAAACAGAGAACAGAATCGCACAACCACACAAGAACAGTGAGTTCCAAGACACAAAAATATGACAGATGAACATAAAGAAGATATAGGATTGCTATTGGGTGGGGGTAAGTTGGGAGGGAAGGAGAAAAGCAAAATAACTTCTTTAAAAAAAAAAAAAGTAAATAAATATAAAAATTGGGGCAGCTGAAATAGCCAATGATATTTGCACAAATTAGCCAAAAGGAAAATAAACTTATCTAAAAATATTTTAAAATGTAAATAAATATTTCCCTCCAACTGGACCACAAAATTAGAATTGCTAGGTTAGCCTGAGCACATCACTTTGATGAAACAAGATGGCATTACCACAACCATGCATTAATTAATGAAGGCCATAAAGGGGTAGCTATGTCGGCTAACTATATCATGCCACAAAGATATGTTTTTGCACTGACTCCAAAAGAAATAAAATGTAGATGGACAGATATTCTGCATTTGCAATAAAATTCTTTTTATGCCATCAACTCTTTGTATGTGGGGAATTTGCTGGAGATTTTGAGGAGGCTTTTAGAGGGACTTTTCATCTGATACATGTGTTTCTGAAAGTCAAAGAACATCTAAAAAGAAGGCAAGAAGGAGGCACTCCACACAAGAAGAGGGGAAGAAAAGTGGGAATAAAGTAATAATAAAAATGAAGAGGAAGCAAGAAACTTCATTCTTTAGCACACAACTTTCTTGGGTGAATTTATTTCAATATCAAAATTTAGGTTATTTAGATGGCAAGAAAAGATTTTGTTGCCTTGGTTTGATTGCAGATCTATATTTCTCTTGAGTAGAATTATTATTTCATTGGATTTATTCCAGAAATAATTTTGTTTTAAAAAATAGAATGCATCAAATACTTTCAAATTAAAAGAAATGGTAATGTAGTACCACACATTTTATAAAGAATGATCAACCACCAAAAATTCATGCGGCACAAAATGAGGTGAAATGACAGAAAATGTTATTCCAATATATACAATCAACTTAAATATTTTTATGTGACCAGGGCTAATCATGCAGACATTAAAGATATATGTATAGAATTTTTATTCCCTCTGCCCCAGCCTTCCCCAAGGATAACTGGAAAACTGAAATATCACTTAATCAAATGAAACCAAAATTTAACATCACATGAAAAATTGCTTTATAAATTTCACATGCTTTGCACACTAATTAACATATCATGCATCTCTCTCCACTTTAGTAGATGACAGAATTAGATGAGGTCATGAAGATTAGGTGATGACGGCTACTTATCAATTCAGTTTTAATTTATTCTAAGCAAAAATACTGTATGAGTGCATATACATGTGCATGCACACACACAGTATATAGTATACATATAAATATGAGATCCTTGAGAGGGGCTTTTGGGGCTTGGAAAGGACAAGTTAAAGAATAATAAATGCAAATTTAATTAAAGGAACCCTATAAGAAATTTGCATGAAAAAAAGAGTAAAACTTGCTCTTTTGTTTGTTTCTTGTAGACATAAAGACATGTACATGTAGCTTGGAAGTTCCAATGAACAAAGTTGGCTATAACATAATCCTTTTTTAAGTAGTTGTGCTGTTCAACTTGGTCTCCAGTTTTGATATTTATATATTCAGAAATGATACAAACACTCTTGCTAAACAGCACCAAATGATCAAATGAATCAGCGCTCCAGAAAAGGAGCAATAGGATCTAGACATTTACTTAGGTGATCTACCAAACAAATGACTTGTGAATCTAGTTATCAGACAATAAGTTCTCGATTGGTATTTTTCTCCCTAATCTCAATTGTTTCAGTTTGCTGTTCTTGAACAAAAATCATCTGGATGAAGCTCAATTATTATTATTTGGTCTTTGCACAGGTCAGCTGAATGTCCCTTTAGCACAGAGGTAACCTTTGCACTTGCAGAATTAAATGAGATCAAGTAACAATGAATGCTAGTGTGTGCTGCTCATTGGTTCTCACTTGATTTCTCCTCACTAAATAGCCATGCTTTATTATTTTACGAGTTATTTGGCTTATCCCTCTGACAAGCCAGGTAACTAGGACTGTAGATAATCAAGTGACAGGTGGGATGTGTGAATTTATTTGGTTAGGAAAAAGTGCCAAGAAGTTAAGCCAAGTTTTCTTGCAGTTTAGATTCCATTCCATTCCATGTACAAAAGCTGACTGGATTGGTAGTTGAATCACATTTCAACCTTGAAAATGCCACTGAGTACTCTGATAATAATGAACACAGCTAGTTTAGGGGCTGCGGGGCAGTTTATCTGACACTTGTAATGCCATTATCTGGAGAACATGAAATGAAAATGGCTAGGGACTGAAAGAATAGCAGTGCATGGGCTTCTCTGGCTATTTCCATCATCTTCTGTTTGTCTAATTGTACAGTTGCTCCTATAACCAAGAAAAATTGAGAAACACACACTAGCACACTTATCACAATAATTACCATTCCATGCAAGTGCTTCAGCAACAGTTAACCTTTGTAACCAAAGAACTAATGAAGACATAGCTGCACAGGTTCTAAGTTGTCATATTTTTTACATGCTACCCAGGGGTGAAATGCTCCCGTTTCGCTCGTGCCTGTGAGTCATCAGAGAGCCGGTCGTGAAGAGAGCGCGAGGCTCCGTCCACCAGCCTGGACGCTGCCATTTGGGTTCTTTTACCCTCTGTGCATGAGCAAAGCTATGCTATCTTTTGGTTCTTTCTTTTGGTTCTTTTTATTTCTACAGAATATTAGTACATGCAAATTTTCATCAAGAAAAAAACTTTTGGGTTTCTTCAATATATCATCTTATTTATTTATTTATTTATTTATTTATTTATTTATTTATTTATTTATTCATTCATTCATTCATTCATTCATTCAATATGCCCCCCACAAGTGCTGCTGGGCGGCAAACAAAATAAAAAAATAATAAAAACAATTAGAATAATTCAAACATTTTAAATACATAGCAGCAGGGAATAAAGCACCCACCATATTGACAAATATACGTAACAGTTCCATTTTTTTGAACTGGAAGCATCTTTTATTCAGGTGGGCCTTTAACATGCAAGTTGATAGTTTAGACATAGGTTTTATATTAAGTTCGTTAAGTTTGGGGGTATATTTTGCATTTCATTAGGATAATGTGGCAACATGCAGTTGTATTTCCTACAACACCCATCCTGTGATATATTTGGTCTGGCAGTGAGTCATTGAACTAAATATCTAATGAGTTCCTATCACTGAGGGTAGATTTAAATCTGTGTCTCCTTAATCTTAGTTTAGCATTGTCACCACTATACTACCATGATATCTGAGACTGTATAGCAATAGCAAATACCGCTTCACAGTCTCTAAGCGATTTACAGAATCAGCATATTGCCCCCAACAATCTGGGTCCTCATTTTACCAACCTCAGAAGGATGGAAGGCTGAGTCA
>JANHGD010006356.1:121897-132007 GCA_027560375.1 Imantodes cenchoa
CCCTTAGAACTGGGACATTTCTGCTGATTCCTTGCAATAATGCCTTTTGCTAAACGCTGGACTGGCCATTCCCATCCAGTCACATGAGCAGCAAGCCACTCCCACAAAATAAGCCGCGCCCACAGAGTGGT
Organism: Imantodes cenchoa; assembly: GCA_027560375.1. Classification (NCBI taxonomy): domain Eukaryota; kingdom Metazoa; phylum Chordata; class Lepidosauria; order Squamata; family Dipsadidae; genus Imantodes; species Imantodes cenchoa. Next base: position 122,029 of record JANHGD010006356.1, read on the forward strand.
AGTAAAAAATGTAGGAACCAACCCCTGTTTGTAATTTTTCCAATTCAAGTATATATTTAAAACAGTATAAATCATAAAATTTCCATTATCAGCTGTATAAGTATTTTTTAAAAATATTTTCCTTGGCCTTGCTTTGCAGATTAAATGGCACACAGCACTATCACTGGCTACTTCGCTATATAATTGAAGCACAGTTTCAGCAAGTTTTTCTATAGCCAGCCTACCTACCTAACAGGCACAAGGACAACAAAAGATGGTTAGGTAGTTCCTCTCTTTGCTTGTATGACTGTGTTTCATTTATTCTAAAAGTTATTGCAGAAAAGTAAAACACAAAACAAAAAAACAAATCCCTGCTACTATTAATTATTTAATAAATTTGTAATTATTAGAGTCTGCAAACAGCAATATCTTTATCTCTTCTGTATAACTCTCACTTCTCATGAGATGGGAGATTGGTTATATAAATTTTGAAAATAAATAAAAATGCACTCTGCAAATTCATCATGAACTAGACCCTTTTTAAGGCATTTGAGAACTACAAATAGTTATGTTTATAATGGCTTAATGATGTGACTGGATTTTTGTGTTAATGTGTTAAGCCTACTAGAAGCTGAACACATACCAAAGGTGCTTTTTCAAAAAGACAAGAAGTCTCTTCAATTCTGAACTCCTTCAGTCAGAACTGAAGAAGCTTCTTGGATGAGAAGCAAAATGTCTTCAAGGAAAAACAAAGTCCAGTTGCCTTTTGAATAAGCACCTTTTGGACAACCATGACCTGGATGACTGAGAATCTCCACAGACGACAAGCTGAACATACATATTTTAATACTTTCTTTTCAACAACAATACAAGTGAAAAACTGACTGATGAAACTTGTTGCTTTGCTGCCAAACTTTAGTGGCATCTCATGTGACTAGATGGAAAAACTGCTGGAAAGTAAATGTGATCCATGAGCTATAGATTCCTCATTATTAAACAACATCATATTGCCCAGATAAATGTGCTAATGTGCCTTTCTTTTCAATATCACTGTACATCAAACACCTAGTTTAATTTATTATCCTGCATACTTGTTTGATTATTAAAGTATTTCTAACTGCCATATATCAACAGAATGCAAAATAGGATACAATCAACAAGACAAATCAACATGAAATCATGCTACATCAATAATTTATAATATGTCATACATGACAGAGCTATAATCAAGAAAATTAAAATAGCTCAGCGTTAATTTGCCATGAAAAAAATAATTATTTCATCATTAGGATGGCCATCTGAGAATAACCCATCTTGTTTCTCCATATACCATATTGTATCAGAGTCAACAGTGAGTACGGTAGTAAAAGGACACCCTCCCCAATACATGAGCTGCATGCAGTATCAAACCAATGCGATGCCCCCTCCCCATCATCACTCAGGAACCTGTGAAGGATAATTTAAAATGTGATCAGATTTTATATAAAACAAGTACCGTATTTTTAGGAATATAAGACGCACCGAAGTATAAGGCGCACCTTAATTTTGGGTGAGGAAAATAGGGGGAAAAAATCTACCTACCAGGTATTCATCTGGCTAGCATCCTTAGTCTGTTCAGCTTCAGCACATTATTTTATCCACGGATTAAGGAATGAAAACAAGCCTGCAAAGATTTAGGGCTGGAAAAAACTACTTTGGAGGGAGTAAGATTTAAAAAATGCTGCAAGCCGGGAAGATCGTTAGCACCTCGTTAGGGCTGAAAAAACCCTTTTTCAGAGGGAGTAGGAATGAAAACAAGCCTGCAAAGACTTAGGGCTGGAAAAAAAACCTTCTTCGGAGAGAGTAGGAAGCCGGGAAGATCGTTAACACCTCGTTAGGGCTGAGAAAAAAAGCTTCGAAAAAGCTACATTCGGAGTATAAGACGCACCCAAAATTTCAACCTCTTTTAGGGGGGAAAAAGGTGTGTCTTATACTCTGAAAAATACGGTAAGTGTTCATTTATTTATTTGTTTATTTCATCAAGCATGTATTAGATAACAGATATCAGTATAAACGTGATTATGAATACATGAAATGGATATGAATAAAAAGGAATATTAGGACAGGGACGGTAGGCACGCTGGTGCGCTTAGTAAAGTAAGCAGTGATGTATGAAATGAGCCATGAGATTCCATTATGTATACACTGCAAAAGGCCTGTGCCTTTTTAAGAAATGCTTTTCTCCTTTTTTAAAAAGTAAAATTACCTTTGCTTATAATTAAGATTCTTTTTGTCCTTTTAAAACTCTCTCTTTTGCCAAGGTCATTGCTACAAATTTTAAAGTGGATATTCTAAATAAGCTTTTTTTAAAACAAAAAACTATCAATATGAACTAATAACAATACTTTATTATGTACACTTTATAAATTATGTACACTTTACACTTTATAAATGTAAAGTAGAATTTATTATCTTCAGAAATCAAACCAGATGCTTTTATTGAATCTGATTACCTAGCAGCATTTACTTTCTTTTTTTAAATACCATTTCAATATATTGTATTTATGTGTCATTTAGAAATTAACATAATCGGCTTAATTGCTCAACGGATTACAGCCAGAATTTAGCCATCATCATCCATTGGTTATTGCTAAAATCACGGATAGTAGGAAATGATAGAATATTTCCAAACGTCTTTACACACTTTACACATTGTAGTTATCATTATTAGCCTAAGCAAACTGTCTTGATCAATCTGGAAATTTGAACTGGGAAATATTTTGATTTTGCTAGTCTTTCAGATATCAAACTAACTATCACATTACTTTCTAAATAATATCAAATTATTTTCTGAAAAATCAGAATACACATTATTCAAAAGACTGAGTTCAAATACTTCCCTGTTCCTATGAACACTATGTATGTATTAAGAAATCATGACAAATCCTTCTGGGATAATTAGTGGCAACAAGCAGTTTATGGCATTAATTTTCTCTTCTGTGATGAAGGAACATTTTAGTCAGAAATGGTGTAGGGACGCCTGCTTGAGTGGGGGGTTGGACTAGATGACCTACCAGGTCCCTTCCAACTCTGTTACTCTTTTAGAGTGTTATTTATTCATTTGGTAAAAATAATAAACAGAAAAGGAAAATTCATTAAAATAAATTTTTAAAAACCCAAAAGCATTTCCAGTGATGATTAAGTAGGTATCTTGCTTTTGCTTGTTTTATTAAATGTTATGCTAGATAATTATTTTAAAACTATCTTTGGTGAAGGAGAACATAGCAGCAATCAATCAGTATGACCCCTTTTTCCTTACCTGTTTTCCTCTCCCCCCCCCCCCTTTCAGGTGGGGATAGCCTACAATAAATAGCTGGACCGCACTAGTGCTCCAAGTATAAAAACAGGATGCTTTGGCCCTTGGGCATGTTGAGAAAGGAGACTGCAGTCATATGAGGGGTCAAGAGAAGAGAAGGTCATGGGTCAGAGAGGAGAAAATGTCAGGACAAAGTTATTTTGGTAAAGTAGAAAGTTGTGGGAAAAGCAGATGTGGGATTCAGACACACAAGCAGCCGAAAATGAATGCACTGGCAGAGCCTCACACTCCACTTTCGGAAATGCTGATAACCAACAACCAGCCATTAGTGGGTAACAAACCTTTCTCTTGCCAGCTAAGATTGAGAGATTCTGTAAAAGGCTAAAGCCGATGCAGAAGGTCAGGATAGCAGCAAATTGTACCTTCTCTTAATCAACCTGGAGATTTGAGCTGGGAAATATGGCAGCCAGCAACATCCTAAGTGGCTCTAAGGTGACTAAAAGATAGTGTGATGGTACATGGAAATGACCTTGGGAGACCAGACGAAGATAGATCTGCAGACCTGATCTCGTAAAAGACAGGTACGTCCACAGATGGGGGGAAAGCAGGGGAAGCATGTCAGATAGGACCCGCCTTAGCTTTTCTGTGCCTAAAAAGAGGAAGGGAGAAATACTTTCAATTTAGTTAGATTTCTGTTAATCTTAACTGTGCAATTAAGTGGAAATAATTCATCTTGATGGGGTTTTTGGTCTGGACTACCTTGCCAGGCTGACATCAATCTTGCTAGACTGAAAGTATTTATAGTATTTAGTATCCTTCTAACAAAAAAGCAAGAGTTGTTCCTGTTTCTCCCTTTCTACTCAGTTGACATCACATTTTAAACTTATGTTACCTTCTTGCTTTAATACAGCAAATCTAAAGTGTGGTAGCAGTAGCTTAATGAAAATGCCACTTACAAGCCCTTCACGTCCCCAATTCATTACTGCCACTGCTGTTTGGGCAGTCTTGGGCGGAATGACACTGAAATAATGATAGGATCCCGTTCAATGCACTTATGTTGAAGTGGTCATTTGCATAAATAATAATTACCTAGCTAGGGATTTTTGCTCTCCTTTTCAAAGGGATGTCAAAGTCAAACTGCTCAGCTATGGCAGAAAACCCTGGAAGGCGTCCAACAGTAGCATCATAGCTATTATTCACTGTTGTTCAGCAAGAACGCTTCAGATAGCGTCCTGCAACTTTTCACTTTAACACTATGAACTATGTCAAGCATAAAAATTGAAATCCCAGCTTCATTGCCAGGATAATAATGTTAAGTTCCCATTAACGTGCCATCCTAAAATCTCTCTGTGCTTTTAAATCAACAATAGGACCTCTTGATGAGAATCAGAATTGCCATACTGCTCAAATAACAGTAAACCATCCAGCAAACATGTTGTTAGTTTCATTTATGGGTCTTAAAGGACTGCCCAGAAACCCTGTGTAGCACATGACCCATAACTGTTGATGGAGTGCTACTCTTTTTAGAAAATGACTGACTAAGCGACAATTAATTACAATAAGGTATCTTAGAATACAAGTCCATACAGAGAGTGGTAAGGACAGCCGAAAAGATTATAGGAAATTCACTTCCTGTTTTCAGGATACTGCTTGCAAGTGCTATGTGCTTAGAGCCCAAAGCATTGTTAGAGACCCTATACACCGACTTTACATCTGTTTCTGTTGCTCCCCTCTGGGAGGAGGTTTCAAAGTATTTCTAACAGGACTACCAGATTCTGCAACAGCTTTGTTCCCTATGCCATCTGTCTGGTAAACTTGCAAGATTTGTTTCTGTCACCATGTATATGTATATATCTGGACTAGACTGTGTTGTTTCTCTGTGTCATATAATATATGTGGGTATATACATAATATTTATGTATGTATGTATGTATGTATGTATGTATGTATGTTCATGTAGTGTATATTGGAGGTGGTGACCCTTTGAGAGCTGAATGCAATGATGTATGCCAATTAGTGTACATTCAAAGTTATATTCAAATAAAGTTATTATAAAGTTCTATGTAGTTTCAGTAAATCTATGTCTGACCTATGTCCTGGTTTAGTTTAGTTTCATTAACTTATAACAATGTACTTTATGCATTATTCATACATAATACAATGTTGCAAAGTACTACCAGAAATACAGGCATAGTACTCCTACTAAAAGACTTTCAAATGGCACATATTCTTTCCCTTATAGGATGAAGTTCTGCTTCCTACAGCATCTGAGGAAATTGCCCCGAAATTGTCCTTCAAGTGAAGTTTATTTTCTCCCATTTTCCAACATGCAGTATCATATTGAATTTTCTCAGTCCTTTGTGTTAAGCGCACAGTTCTCAAACCAAACTTTAAATATCCTCCCCCAAATTAATATATGGCAATAACCATGTAACCATCCTCTAACATAACTAGTCATAACATTGTACGCAAAACTGTGTAAGAGTTTTCTATATACAAGCTACTGATATAAATCACATTTGTTTCAATAGAATTTGCTTCTTTGCATTGTATTAACATATGTTAATGTGTTAACACATTAATCCAACACATGGATATGTGTTCATACATTAATATTGTGCATGAATATGTAAAATAGGTAAACCTGCATGCATGCAGCATACGTACATCCATACTGTAGCTTTATATGCTAGCTATTATTTTATTGTATTCTATTAGTAAGAGAATAAGCTATAAAGAAGTAAGACTCATTTGTTCATAAAAAGAAGACACAATTTTCTATTATGCCACCTTTTGGCTCTTGACCCCAATTGACTTCATTCCCCTTGTCTCTTCCCCCTCCCCTTCTTCTGTCTTTGCTTCGGATGTCTGACAGTGCAGAATGGACAATCGAAAAACCCTCACAGTTATATACATAACACGTCCTTTCTGCAAGACTTAAGTGTTGAAAGTGGCCATAGTAGAAACTATGTGACAGATGCCTTGCTTTTCTTTTGTATGCCTCTAGCCTTAGAGAAAAATCAAGAGAGCTTTCTGTAGTGGAATAATTTTTCCTCCGGGTGAAACCCATGCACGGGAGCATTTCCCAACTGTTCCCCCAAACAACTGTCACATTGCTCGCTCTTGCTCTAGTCACAACCAGATGTCCATCAAATATATCCAGGTTGTTTAGTTAGAGCAGCATATTGTAAAACAAAACCCTATACTGTCCTCGGTAGATCGAATTACTCTTCCATAACTCCAAATAGGACATGTACTTTTTGCCACTGCTGTACTTTTAACATCATTGTCTGCAATACCAACTGTCTGCCATTCTGCCTATATTTATTGACCTTATTGTATGGCCAACGGAACTGAAGAAATGTTGAAAATCGTACAGCACCTGTTATGAAACTGAAAGTTGCCAATTGCTCAACAGAAGAATAAAGGTAAAGCAGATGGAGTTGTGTCTCTGCTGTGCCATTTTCCTGGCACCACTTAATGGCATTGGTCATTCTGTGACCAACCTGATATAATGAGCCTGATATAATGCAACTTTTGAGTGTTTCATTTATCTTCATATCTATTTGAGAAAGAATTTGGAATGAAGTTTTTACACAGTTGGTATCGCTTCTGATGATTTCCCATTTGCATTATTATACTTATGGTACCCTACTTTTTAATACTATTCAAAAATTTCAGCTGGTCCAGAAAAAGGACATCATAATGCTTATTAGATTTGGCAGACCAGAACACAGGACTCCAATATTCTTACTATCTATCCTGAGTGCCCAATTGTACCACATTTAAGCCAGTTTTAAAAACCTGTCTGTTCCCGCCAGGCGTCGGATTATGAACCGAGTATGAACCAAGGCATCTAAAATTTAGGTGGAGGGAATATTAGATGGATTTGTTTTCTCTGGGTAATTTCTGTTCTTTTTAATATGATTTTCGCTCCTATTTTTATTCTGAAGCTGCTCGGAGGTTTTTGGGAATCAGGCCATCCTGATTTGTTTGATGGCTGGCTGGCTGGCTGGCTGGCTGGCTGGCTGGCTGGCTGACCGGCCAACCAGCCAAATGAATGAATGAATGAATGAATGAATGAATGAATGAATGAATGAATGAATAATATTTTTTTCTAAGATCAATTGAAAAGTGCTGTTTTTGACATTTAACTCTAGGAGTCTTGACAAGAATTTTAGAGGAATCATTTCATTATGTTTGAGCTAGCCATCCCACCTGAGATAATCTTTAACTATCTGGCTTAATATCCCCATCATTGGAGGAACACAAGTTTTAAAAAATGGGGCCGTTGGTATAAAAGCATTAAGCAGTAGAACAGCCATCAACACACACACACACGCACACACACATGCACACACACACAATTACCTTTCAATAAACATTAACTTTGTTGTTTGCTTTTTCACCAACATTTTTGGGTAGAAGTATACCTAATAAAAAAAATTTAGATGCAAGATACATTCTATCACCTGTTGCTCTTTTTACTACCCTATTGCTAATTTTTATCATTAACCTGTCATCTATAAATTTACATATCTCTGCTACCTTGAGTAACAATATCTTTTTGAAAGTTAATACATTTACTTTTTGCAAGAAATAAGAAATAACATTTAACTCTTATACCAAATTGGTTTCCTTTTTGCATTAAGCAAGCTAAAATTTGATTCCAAATGATGATTGTTAATTAGAAAATGTTCGTATAAGAAATATAACAAGATATAATGTATGAGAATCATTATTACATGCTACTGATAGCATATATTGAAATGTTTTTGAAATTTTCCCATTAGATAGTGAGATGTTTAACAGTGGAAATTCATTATATACCCTATAAAATCAATAAGAAATTCCCCTTCGTCATTTAGTATGTCAAATGAAGTAGAAGTGACATATATTAACTGTATAGAGATGAAGTGCCAGCTAGTTAGACTTGCAAGGCAAAAAAAATCAGTTAAAGTATCGAAAGGCAATTCTTCTATTGTTGAATATTTCACAAAGTCTTGTATTATACAGAAATATAGTAAGTAAAAGCAGAGTCTAGGGAATCATAGGAAGTATAACTATTGGATCAGGCCAATTCATTTGAATCAGGCCAAATGTCAGCTTAGTTCAGCGGAAGCAATAATAATAGCACTTATTTGCAACTTCACAGTGCTTTACAGCCCTCTCAAAGCAGTTTACAGAGTCAGCATATTGCCCGCAACAATCTAGGTCATCATTTTACTGATCTCAGAAGGATGGAAGGCTGAGTCAACCTTGAGCCTGCTGAGATTCAAACTGCCAAATTGCAGACAGCCAGCAGTCAGTAGAAGTAGCCTGCAGTACTGCATTCTAACCACTGCAGTTCATATCCTCTTCTGTACCACTGCAGCTCATATCTCTTCTGTGAGTACGATTCGGAACAGGTGTGGGTTTCTCTTACCTTCCCTACTGGTTCAGAAGTGTGTGCATCGCATCACCTCGGAGGTGTGCGTGTTACATCTGGGTACTGTCCCTCTATGCATGCGCAGAAGCCTTTGTGAATGTGCAGAGGATTCATTGCCAGCCGCTTTTAAGCTGCGGCGACTGGGGAACCAGTTCTGGGGCATGGCAAGCCGGCCATCACTACTAGTTCGGCAAACGGGGCGAAATTTCCGTCACCGGCTCATGCAAACTGGTCCGTATTGGTAGCAACCCACCACTGATTAGCACACATACTTGCCCTGATAGCAGATAATGTTTTAAGGTGTACATCTTAAAAGACAAAATAATAAGATTTTTAGATAATATTGAAAGGATTTTGTGTAACATATTTGCAAAAATGCATACAGGCAGAAGTGCAGACAAAAATGCATTTCTTAAAATAAAGTTCTCCCGGTTCAGACCAGTTCGCCCAAACTGGTAGCGACCCTCTGGTGACGTCATGATGATGTCACCGTCCCGATTCAGTCACTGCAGGTCCATGGGTGCTGTCATCTTTTTAATTTAAAAAAAAAGGTTTTTTTGCATTAAAAATTGTTTTTTCTTTCTTCTGAGCATGCACAGAAGCCGAGTTTCTGGCATTGTGCATGTGGTCGCCATCTTGTTTTCAGCTTTTTTTGTTCTTTGGATGTTTCGGCACTGTGCATGCACAGGTGCATGAAGTACTCATGCGCCCACGCAGTGCGCTCATGTGGCACAGGAGGGAGCGAACAAGTAGCGAGGTAAGTTAGAACCCACCCCTGGTTCAGATTCATTTATGTTGGAAAAAACTATTAGCAGAAAAGTAAATATTAAAAGAAATGGGAAATGGACATTCACACACACTTTTAGATGAGGGAAAAATAGTTACAAGCTAATACAGGATGAAGTAAATTTAAAAGCTTAAACAAGAGAAATAATGAAAATTTTAAAAAGGTCCATTCATTATATACCCTCCTAAGAAGATCTCTTCATTTGTCTGGTGAATCTCTTTTTACTACAATAGTCATATTTACTTTTTTCCTTTACAATTGAACACCTCGGCAGTTACAATGAATCTGCAAATTTTCAGAGTATTTGTTAGCTAAGTATAAAAATGCGCCTCGGTGGTGCAGTGGTTAAAGTGCGGTACTGCAGGGTACTTCTGCTAACAGCTGGCTGCCTGCAATTTGGCAGTTTGATTCTTACTAGGCTCAAGGTTGATTCAGCCTTCCATCCTTCCAAGGTGGGTAAAATGAGGACCCAAATTGTTGGGGGCAATAT
>JANHGD010006356.1:140216-158992 GCA_027560375.1 Imantodes cenchoa
CTAAAGGAAAGTGATCGCCCATGGGACAAAGAACGTGATACAAAGACACATTGAAAGCCTCCTTCAAGTCCCTTTATATCGACACCACCTCCTGGGAAAGTCTGGCACAAGATTCATCAACATGGCACATACAGATTCACCAAGGCTGCCAGACATCTGAGAACAGAAGAACAATCATAGCAGAAGAGAAGCAAGCACTCTGCAAAGCTAGAGCTGCAAATGCTGCGACAATGATGCCCACACATGTCTGACCAACATGAGGCAGAATATTTTGTGTCCGTATAGGCCTTACCAGCCACCTGCAGACACATCGTGGACAGCCCACAACCAGTTAGATGTCAAGGTCCTCTTTGAACATGATGGACAAACATCATCATCAAATTCGTATGCTGCATTCCCACAGAATATCTGAAATATCTGATAGTGTTTAGCTTCAAGTGCCTGAACAAAGTGTGAGGAGCCTAATTAACTTATTTATTTTAGGATACAGTTTCCTTATTTATTCTTAGGTACACTTAGCTCAGTTCAACTACTACAGTATTATGATGTTGGTTAGTAAAGTATATAAATAAATAAATAAATAAATAAATAAATAAATAAATAAATAAATGAATGAATGAATGAATGAATGAATGTTGTTATCAGATTTAAAGGTAAAGACATGCACTTGTGATACAGTTTCTTGGAAAGAGTATAAACATGGGTTGCAATTGTCTTCTTCCAGTATATTTAAAAAAAAATTGTAGACCAGCCTATGGTCGTAAAATTTCTCAGTTCAATATTAACCAGGTCTGACCCTGTTTATATTTGTGAACTCGCATGATGAGCTCTGACAAATTAAGAAAGCTCTTTGGTCAGGTAAGAAGGGTGGTCAGGCTAAGTATACAATTTTAAACTATAGGAGCAAGGCAGTAGTGGGTTCTAAAACCCTTTGCTACTGGTTTGCGTGTGCGCGTGACACTTCTGCGCATGCACAGAAGCATCTTGGGTGAGTGGGCGGAGCCTCCCACCACCGGCGCTACCGGTTTACAGAACCGGGCTGAAATGGGAGCAACCCACTGCTGGAACAAGGTCTCCAGTGATAGCATAACTAAAAGGAAGAACATCATCCCTCTCATTTGGCTGCAGTACAGCCCTACTCTAACATCAGTCTGCACTCTAAGACATAATGATATTAAAACCAGCATCATTTAAGTGTAAATTACCATATGCTTCAATATCCAATGCACAGCAGTAAGGCAAAGTGAAATTCTCCCAAAAGGTACTGTTTGATGGGAGAACCTGATATGTCAGGGCCTCAAGGTCTGTGAGAACAATTTAACACCACACATATGATTTCCAAACAATTTAAACTTGAATACAGAACAAATGTATATTGTAAAATCTACATTTTCAGTTAGGATCAGCAGGCAGCTCTGATAGTCAGATACAGAGGTACCGTACTTCATTAAATGGAACAAACATGAAATCTCAAGCAGCCAACACAGTATTATTAACTCCACTAATTTCTGCTGGCATGAATAGAGAGACCGTTTCCAAATTCACAAAATGCTGCAGAGCTTAGAAAAAAGATTTTAATACAGTAACTGAATGGAAACTATACCTGCTTATCAGTAGAGTAAAATTCACTTAACTGAATAATACCCCAGTCAGAGTTCCTAATCCCAGGGGAGGATCTATATGCATTTGGCTGAAAAGTCTATGGTTTTTTAAATCTAATGAAATAGATACAATAAATTAATAATTCTAAAAAAGCGGGAGGGTATTTTTGTGATGGACATGGTTGCTTTAAATCAGGGATATCAAACTCCTGGCTTGCAGACCGGATGTATCACGTGCTGGCCATGCCCATGCCCAGTTTAGCAAAGGGGGAAAAGGTTGTGATATGTCACATGACACCGACATGACGACATTTATTTATTTATTTATTTGTTAATTTAATTTCTATACCGCCCTTCTCCCTAAGGACTCAGAGCGGTTTACAGACAATAAAAGTCATAAAAGCAATACAAAAATACAACAATAGAGTTTGACATGAGTTTGACACCCCTGCTTTAAATAAAGCACAACATAAAAGATAGGCCTATGCACACCCCCATGGTATCTTTAGCAGAAAGCATCACTTGTGTTTAATATAGCTTATTCAGATGGAACTGAACATATTTACCAGGTGAATGAAAGAAAGAATTATCTTTCACCATGATGGTAATAAATTGATTTGCTCTTGAGAGACAGTGAGTTGTAAGAGAAGTACATATTGACTTTTATCTTCCTTCTGGTGAGAAGAATGAAATGTCAAGAGTTACTGCTTTAATATCAGCCAAGGCAAGTCCATTAGCTGCAGTGTGGGTGGATCCAGGAAATCATTGTTCAAACTATGTTTCTAAATACTGATGTGTGCTTTATTAAATCATTCTAGTATTTTTTCACCGATCTTTTGAGGCTAACAATTTAAATCAGTGCTACAGTATATGTTTTTCATGATGTAAAGGAACCAGAATTGTGACAAGGAACTAAAGAACATGGATCGTAAGCATTTTATGGACATACAAGTTTCAAGATAGTTCTTGTCTCATTGAAGATAAGAGCAGTGGCAGGTTCCTACCAGAACAGGGGGGTGTCCCGTCCTGGTAGGGCCCAGAAATTGTGCAACGGCTCGGAGCCATTGCACAGGGCCGCTGGGCACCGCCATCTTTAATTTCATGATTTTTGCTTCCTGTGCATGCGCAGGAAGCTAAAATCTCGCGAGTGCTGCCTCGCTCGCGCAAGATTTTGACATTTTTTTGCTTCTGCACATGCGTGGAAGCAAAAAGATGCCAAAATCTCGTGTGAGCGAGCGTGCCCTCATGAGATTTCGGCCTTTTTTTTGCTTCCGTGCATGTGCGGAAGCAAAAAAATAGCCGAATTCTCGCGAGGGTGAGCAAGCCCTTGCGAGATTTTTGCTTCCTGCGCATGCTGGAAAATCACAAGTAAAAGGGAAACGAAATCTTTGCAAAGATATTCTGCAAATGATTAGGTAGCTTAATCACTTACTAAATAATTAGACTGCTTAATAAGTTATATTCATAAAGTATATATGTAGATTCTCAATCATCCAGGTATGGTTGTCCCAAAGATGCTTTTCAAAGGCAACTGGGTTTTCTTGGTTCTTTTCCTTGAAAATGACAGAAATTCTTTTGAACTGAAGAAGCTTCTCCAGTGAAAATTAAAACATTTTCAAGGGGAAAAAAACCAAGAAATCTGGTTGCCTTTGAAAAGCACCTTTGGGTTATTCATAAAATAATTCTGTACATGTTAAAAAATGCCTAAACTTCAACATGCCTATTTAAATATATAATATATGGAATAAAGCATCTATTGCTTATTAGTATTTTAATCAGAGTCTATGGGGTTTACCTCCTTTGGTGTGGATAAAAAAAATGTAAAGCAGACTATAACTATTTTTCAGAAGATTTTATATGCACTTTAACAAAAGTATAGCATGCTAATATATATATATATATAATGTTTTGGGTTCCATTTGCAGAGCTTGAGGTCTGCCACCTGTGTAACATCTTAAAAAATATCAGAAAGTAATTAGCCAAGTAGGTTAGCACTGTCCTAATGCCTGAATCAAGAACACATGTCACAGGTAGGGTTGGTGGTTTTTTTTTAATAAGCCTCAAAGAAGTAGTTGTAAGTCTTCTTGTCCTGAAGCTCTTGTTGAACTCAACAGGGATAATTATCAATTTCAATTTATTTGGGGAGAATAAAGCATTGGCAAGATGGTGATTTTCTTAGATAAAAAATATTTTGCAGAATCATTTTAATCTGACTTGTAGCCTAAAATGTTCTAAATTGTGTTGATCAATTTCTACAGCCAAGAATTAAACAACATAAGAGATTTATTTGACGCATCAGCCTTTTTACTTCCACATATTATTACCAGAAAAATGTTACGCATCATACCACTGGATAAATTACACTAACGATGCCTGACTGTCTCTAAGAATCCAAAGAAACTTGTAAATCTCCTAAACTTGTAAATCTCCTAAAACAACTTTAGCTGTCATTAAGGATAAAACTGAGTTGGATGGACATACTTCCAGTTAATAGGAAGGATATCCATTGGAATATGTATTGTAACTTGCTATTGGAATGGTTGTACTACCTTTTGCAGTTCTTAAAATTGTAATTCTTCAATTGATCTGAAGCCCGCAAACAGATGTGGGAATAGAAGCATTCAGAAAATCCAGTTGACTTACACAGACGCATTGACACTGGATAGTTAGAATTCACATGATTCACTTATCAAATTATTTTAAAAAATCAAATCCTATTCTTCATGTTCATGTGTAAAATAAAGAGGGTTTAAAAGAGCATCATTGAACAATGACATATAAATAATGGCAAATGTCCATTTTTGTTCTTAATTATATTTTGGTGAAATCTCCATCTGAAAAAAAAAGAAAAAGAAAAGAAATAGGCCTGAAAACATAGGAACACAAAATATTCAACTTACCTGAATGGTAGGTGTGGAGCGATTTTTTCGTGTTGTAGTAGTGGCCATAGTAGTGGTAGTTTCCATGACGGTGGTGGACATCTCTGGTGGCATAGAGGTTGTGGGAGCTGTCCCCAGAATAGATGGCACTTCACCAACCAGCCGAACACTTCCATTGATTTTGATGTTGGGGTTGTTTTCTGCTGCCATGTTCAATACTTTCAAGCCATTGTAATAGAGACCGGAAAGTTGACCTTGGAAGAGACGCCCTCTATCTTTTCCTCCAATGGCTATTTGAGCCTGGGTGTTGAAGATCGTTAACTGTCGTCCTAAGTGAAGGGGAGTGAACATTGTTATTGGCAGGAAAATTCTTCCCGCTTTTTAAAAACTGAAATGTTATGTCCTGGTTGAATGGATCAGAGCAAGTTTTCTGACATTGGTGGTGATGGCAATTGTGATGGCTGAGTGACTGGAATGCAATACTACAAAAAATTGTCTCATTGTGTTACAAATTAGGATAAACCAGATCAAACAAATAACAATGGACCCAGTTTTTCTTGGCCTTATTCTCATAAATGTAAGTATATTTAGCAGAAGCCAGGATTCCAAATTTCACCCAAGTGATGAACTCAATCCAGTTTTAAGATCAAGCATTCTGCAGGAGTTTTTTCCCCCCTAAGAATCTGAGAGTGTTCAGTTCAATGAAACTACCCTGATTTTTGCATATTATGAGAGTGCAGAAAATTGGATCCTTGCATGCACTGAACAAAGGTTGAATCCTGTCCTATGACTTGGAAAAAGATATAGCATTAAAAGATGGATAAATGTATGCTTCATGACTCCTTAAAACATAAAATAACTATATATTTGAATGAGGATATAATCTGCATTTAAATAAAGTGCAACTTTAAGACAATATTGGAATATCATTTCTGTTGAAGAAAATAAAATATATCTTAAAATAAAATTAGTAGAAACAAACAATTCTATTCCTTGTGTACCTCACTTTCACAGTAAAACTCTATGCAGTCATTTCTACCTCACATTGAAATTATGGAAATCAGACCCAGTATCCCTTTGCTGCAGAAAACCAGATCCGAGCAAGAAGGATTCTCATAGCCTTCTCTTTAAAATATCAGTTCCTAGCCACAGACTGATCTTTGAAAAGTAGCTTATGCTTTGACTAGTGAGCAATTTTATTGGAAGGACAATTTGAAAAGAGAATATAGTGGTGAACCTGAGCTCTGCTAGGATCTCAAAATGAACTGTCAGCAGGTTCTACAATATCCATCCACCATTTTTTCCAAGGATTGTTTTTTCTTCACCAGTACTAATCATGTGTCAGAAACCCAAATTTAATTGAACGGAATCATCATAGCGAATCTTCCTTGAGATTTCAGAAATGAATTTCCCAATTCCTTAAAGGAAAGCAGGAAGAATTCAATTCTAGTCATTATGGACCTCACAAATAATTGTCAGTTCTTCATTCTACATACAAATCAAGGATGTATTCATCCCATTAATTCAAAAAGACAATTCCAACTTTGACAAAACATTTTCTCTTGTTCTTGCCTCATCATTTCTGGAAAATTAACAGAAATTTTCAAAAATTACATTCCATATATATATGATTTCTTTGTATTCAGCTTTCCAAATGACAGCTATACATTTTATATGACAAATCCAATATGTAAGCTCACCTGGATTTAATATTTATTCATGTGTTTTAGAGTGTATTAAATGTAAATGTCCATTGAATAAAGAATCATACTAGCCACATTTCAGAAAATAAAGTGGAATTGGTATTATTTCATTCAGTCCACTTCTCCCAACATTTACACACACATGTCCATTCCCTCCCCTCCTCCCTTGCACATTCACCACTTTCTTTCTCTGTTCTATTCTGATAAATGCCAAATTCTACTGTGTTGTAAAATAGAATCTAAACCCAATTACTGATTCCCTGTGATTAAAGTAGATCAGAATAGGAGGGGGAGCTCACCAATTTTGGTCGTCGTGGCAGGTCTCGAAGTCAAGTGGTGATGCGGTGTTGCATCATCTAATGGTGACGGGATGGGTCATGGGGAAGAGAATTGGGACAAGAGAAGAAATGTATCTGAAAGGAATTCCTATTCCCAAGGATCCTAGCTGACCAAGCAAAGTAGATGTTTATGGGAAATGCTGAGAGTTTGAGGAAGCGGAATGCACATCTTCATGTGCTCTCCACTACCGTAACAAGAAACAGATCTTCATTAAGCAAAGATGGACTAGTGTACAAATGTAAAAACAGCAAATTAAAAGAAGAAAAAAAAATGAAAGGATTGATATACTCTGTCCTTGGAAAGCAATTAAGTCTTAATTTTTGAAATAGCTTCTATGATCTCATTCCTCTCATGCCCTTTTCTCCTTATCATATGGATGCATGTTGCATGTAACTTGGGAGTGGCATATTGCATTTATCTCTTGTGTGAGAGAACAGTAAATCTAGCTAGGCTCAATTTTTTTAAAATAAAAAAAATTGCTATAGTGATAATCTCACAGACATTTTTAGGTTATAGAGATGATTGTAATAAGATTATATTCACTCCAATCTCTTTCAAGTAATGACATGATAGTATCAGCTATCACATGAAAAGTTCTGATGGGCTCTCATTAAATTTGGACATACAATTCTATTCACAGGATCTTTTTTTCCCAGACATACTATAACATTAACAACTGCATTTTTCTTTTCACTCTCATGCAGTATTATCAGCTGGAAAATGACACTTGAAGCAAATACTTTGTTATCAGTCTCTGTCTTTTCCATAGGGAAAAATGTATAGGCTATTTAACTGCAACAAAAACTACACATAAATTAGGACTTCTGCTCAAAACTTATCCATGTTATTTTAATGGGTATGTTCCTGAGAGGAATTAATCAATTCCTCCAAGGAGGTCAAAATATAGGGAGTGAGGGAAATGTCCTAGCTTGGAAAGCTATAATAACCATTAAGTAATTCAGATTTGCAGTTTGAAAGGGCTCGACCGGCCTTGATATTCTGAAAAAGCTCTTCTCAATTCCTTTGGACATTTATGGCTTTACACAATACAGTACAGAGCCACTTCTTTAAAAAAAACAAAAAACCTTCCCCTTGTGCTCTATCCCTTTCTTGGTCTCCAGAAACAAAAGTTGCAGAGAGGCAATAAGATTCCAGAACTTATCACCAGATTCTATGACCAATAGCCAGAAAATGGCATTTTAAACAGTAATTTCTAGAACCTGGAAAGTTATCTACATAATTTAATGCCCCCCCCCCCAAAAAAAAAACTATTAACAATCGACCAAAGACTGCCATGAGACCCAACTGGTATTCTGATAATGACATCCTTCATGTCTAATGACACAAAGCAAAATTTGTGGATTCCATTAAAACATACTTTTAGTTTCTTTAACAATCCAAGGAGAACCAAAGAGAAAAACACTACTATACCCACCCTTTGGAAATCACCAAAAGATGGGTAGAGTATAATTGTCATATAGTATTTAGAGAAGAACTTGTTGAATGTACCATGGAAGACTTGTCATTGATGAAATATATTTGTAGGGCTGTGCCATAGTTAAGGGAGAGATGTCGTTTGTAAAAAAACATAGGTGTGCTTATAGCACCTGTTGGAAATACTTTCAAATAGTTGTATATTTTCCTGGAGTTGTGCAGCTTCCCTTTGTATCTGCCACACAATCCTAGGAACAGATGTATTTGATTTAAGGAGTTTCCAACAGACCCTACATGCAAATCTAACATGTTCTGAGTCATGTTTCTTCCTTTGAAGAACTATAAATACTTCACAGAGTATCAGAACTGAACAATTTTTAAATAGAAAGAATTATGGAATGTCTTTGGAAATTGAAAGAGACATGTTAGGCCATTGAGTCCAATCCTTGCTTAATTCTGTAATTCAAATTACAGGATCCATGACAACTATTTTGACTTTGAACATATCATGTGAAAGAGACCATCACCTTCCTAGTTAAGAACCTTGCCTAGTTTGTTTTGAGATAGAATTGAATGTGTCAAGGACAGATTTTGCATCTTACTTTTCTTAATTAATGTCGTATATTTTTAGTTGGTAGACACCCTTAGTATCAACCACTGTCTTTGACAATGCTTAGGTTATCCAGAAAACTCAGAGCTAACTCCAGATTTAGTACATTCTCTCTTACTACTCTCAAAAGGTTCTAGAAGTTTCTTATACCTAGCTCTGTTCCAGGCCTCGGGTTAGAGTACTTGTGGAGCCCATCACATTTTTGTGTATTTTATTTATTTGGCTTTGTCCTGATGATCATGATTTTAAAATTATGTACTTTAAATAGTTTTAAGACACTCAAAGTGTGTTTGGAGTAATACAGCTGCAAAATCCAATAAATTAATTTAATAACAGTTGAAATTAGTCTTCCGTTAATTTCCGTTTTGGGTATTTCAATCTCAGTCATGCTATGTTCATTAAGTTACTTCATAGATCTACTCTGTATAAAACCAAACCAAATTTGCATTTAATCTCTTTGTTTACGGCTGTTGTTGCATGTAAGACCCCAATCTAGTTTAAAACCATTATGAATGGGCAAGAGAGGCTTAAATATTTACTTCACTGTTGCTTTCCAAAATTTGTGTCCTCCAATAGGAGTTTTAAAAGGCTGTGAAACTCCATTGGTGCTAGTGTGTGAGGGAGAGCAACTGAACATGTGTAAGCAAATGAGAAAGCTTTATTTTTTTTTTGTAGAAATATAACCATGCATATTGTTCCAACATCCTAGATACAATTACCTGAAGCAGATGACCTATTTTTTTTTAAAAAAAAGAAAATGCATGTGTTTTCTTCTTGATGATTTTCTTCTTCTAGAGTCGCTGACAAAGCAGGCAACACACAGCACAGTTACATTTTATAACAAAACACTGACATTAAAAGTGTGTGTTTGCTAAAAGGACAATCACAGGTCTCTGGAGGATCTACTTTTAACTAAAACCACTTGTGTGAAACATTTTTACTTAATGGATCAAGTGGAAAACAATGGACAAAAAGAAAAACATGTATAGAGGAAAATGCATAGCTGAAATGTCAGGTCAAACTTCTATCTTTCCTAATGTGATAGGTCTCATTCTTACAAAATAAGAAAGTTAGCAAACAGTTTTACATATATTCTCTATTTCAAATACATCACTGTAGTACTGGGAGCTCATTGTGACTAAGAGAATGCAAATTGTGTCATATAGGTCATCCTCACTTAACTATGGAAATTGGAACTCTAAGCAACAGATTTTAAAGCTGTTTTAAAGCTGTTTAAAATCAACTTAAACACTGTAGCTCAGTGGCTAAGACACTGAGCTTGTCAATTAGAAATGTCGGCAGTTCGGAGGTTCGAATCCCTAGCACCGCATAATGGAGTAAGCTCCCGTTACTTGTCCCAGCTTCTGCCAACCTAGCAGTTCAAAAACATGTAAAAATGCAAGTAGAAAAATAGAGACCACTTTTGGTGGGAAGGTAACAGTGTTCCGTGCGCCTTTGGCATTTAGTCATGCTGGCCACATGACCATGGAATTGTCTTCATACAGTGCTGGCTCTTCAGCTTAGAAACTGAGATGAGCACCGGGAATGACTAGCACATATGGGCGAGGGGAACTTTTACCTTTAAAATCATGTGACAGTGCTGACTTATGATGGCAGTTCTGGCAGGAGTTGTTAAGTGCATTGTGTGTGGTCATTAAATGCAACATCAAGTGACCGCACCTTGTGATTTCCTCATTGACTTTATTTGCCAGAAGCCAGCAGTCAAGGTCGCAATTGCCAATCATGTGACTGGGATTGCCAAGTGCTCAGATCATGACTGTATGACTCTGCGGATGTTGCAACAGCTGCCACTTCGAGGATGAACGTTAAGTCTCCTTGCTCAGTGCCATTATAACATCAAACATAATTAAACAAATGATTACTAAGCAAGGACCAGCTGTACACGAGGTTCTCCTTATTCCATTTGTGAGGTTTACATAAAAGACAAGCAGTGCTTGCTACTATTTCATCCAGGATAGGTATACCTTTAAATCAATTTGATTTGGTTTTGAATTTAAAATTTGGATTTCCTATTGACAAAACAGTAAAGGAAATCTAAAAAAGAAAAAAAAGAAAAGCCTGGCCATCAGAATACCAACTGCACTACAAAATGTATTGATCTGGTTCATAATGTTGAATTTCGGAGTTAAGGCTACAAATCTGTCTAAAACTTGTCAAAAATCAGCAGCTGATGGATGAGGTAGTTTTGTGCCATTTGCTTCCAAATCAGCCATCAACTGCAAATTTATTCTAAGTTGGGTGATATACTGCATCTTCCCACAGACAACAATATGTATGCTGGAATATATTTATAATTATTTTCTCATTCTCATTTTTTCAGTCTGAAAATGAATGACAGTATGTAACACTTGAGTGCTGCTGTCAATATACTGAGCAGTCTTTAAATAACCACTTTCCAGTTCATAATGATTATTTGTCCTGGATTCACTCATGAAACAGGAATGGGTAGTGGCAGATCTCTGAATCTTTATACATTGCATTTTAATGTTTCCTATTCTACAAAGAAAAGGGAAACATGAAACAGCAAGTGTGTCTCTGGTATTTCAGAGTAGCTGAATTTAGCATAGCTGTTTGGGCATATATGATGCCTGCAATAGCCCCAGTTCTCACTTCACAGTTCAAAAGTTGGTGCTTGTTTTTCATGCATCATCAAATGAAAGCATGTGATTTCTCCCTCTATTTCTCTCTCTAATTACTCACAGACACAGGATAGCAATGGACAGAAATACTACAATGCTGGGTGTGTTACCGTAGTATAAACACTATGTCCTTGCTCTAATCTGGCACCCTCTAAATGTGCTTGGCATGCAATAACCCGAATTTCCAGCTAGCATTTCCAGTGGTTATGGTACTTGGGAATTCTAGAATTACAATCCCCAACTACTCAGAAGATGGTAGAATGGAGAAGGCTTATGTATAATGAAAAGTTATGTATAATGGTAATAGTAATACAAACATTGGATTGTTCTTAAACACTTGAAAGCCCAAATACATTTTAATTTCGTATTTTTATCAGCTGTTATGCAGTTATAGATAACTGCCAAATACACAAGAGAATTAAACTGAATTCTAATTTTTGATTTTATACAAATAAAATTTGTGAAGTTAATTGATTGATAGAGCACATCTTTATGCATGTTAATTAAATGGATAATATTCCTAAGTAAATATACATACAAATACTGTAATGCATTGCTGAATTAATAGTTTTATGGATAACAATTTACAGGAACAATCCATTTAAATTGTAAAATCTTGTTAAATATCATTTTGTTCTCCTCCCTTCTTTCTTCCCTATAATGGAGAAACAGATTTCGCATTCCTTGCAAACATGCTTTTAATTCCACCCCCACAATTCAATCACTTTAAAAAAACCACTTAAGAATTTCATTATGTACTTAAGTGCCATTAATATTGCTGGGATTCAAGGACACCCAACTTTCTTGGCATGGCATCCATTGTGTTAATTGTAAATTATTCTACTATAGGTCCATTACGTCTGGAAGATAGCTACTCTCAGTGCTCTCTCTTTGACAGAGCAATCCATCCATCTTGGCAGCCATCAATTTATCATGTTCCATTTTGATAGCTATCTATCCTCTCACTCATCATCTTTACGAGGTTGTCTGACATAAGACTTTCTTGATGCATTAAGAAATAAATGAATGACTGCATGAGCTGGCAAAGTGTAGATGAGTGAATAAATGACAGGTTGGTACCGGTATGGTTTCCCCGCTATAGTTTATCACATGTCCAAATAACATCGAATCAAAATACCATATTTTTAAAAATCTGATACTATAGAAAATGATAGTATATCCCATTCTATGATAAGCTAGATAGTAGGGCTGTCATGTTCCAAAAAACAATTTCAAAGGAGTACGCTTCGGACTTTACCCAAGCATGTGACCTCTCTGCTTATATGGCATGTATTTTTTCAGCCTTTTGTATGAACTTGAAAACATATGAGGGAGCTTTAATGAACGGAATTAAAAAGCCCATCCTTAATGTAATGCTTATGGAAGCCTAAAAGCAGATGTATGATTGCCTTGGTGCTGTGCTTATTTTTGCATAAAGTCAAAGCAGATAGTTTGAATCATTTTTACAGTGTATACAGCCCTACTAAATAGTGCAAAAGGAATTTAGGATACTCCATGTCAAGGCCCGCCTCACCCCTCTGCTCCCTAAAAATGTTTGAGATCTCTGTGGTTTTCTTTAGATTGTGCTTGTCTTATGTGATTGTCTTTTAACAAAGCAACATCATCAAATTGTGTTCATCGTCATCACCACCATCACCACTGACAATGGCAAAAACATCAATTTCAGAACTCTTACGACAATAGACATGTAAATATCTTTCAGCATGCTTATCGCAGGCTTAGGAAATAAAGAAACCAAAGAGCAAACAAAAAAGTGAAACTATAGAGAGAGGGGAAAAAACAACAGCAGGTTTTCAGGCAAATGAGCTTCATCACAGCATTGGGCATGCACTGGTTTAACAAAAGCAAGGCCACTGTTGTCTTTAGTGTTAAAGGGACTTTATCCTTTTGAGATTAGCAAAAGAAAGTTATCCACTTTTTAGACTAGGAGTGTCAAACTCAATTTCATTGAGGGCTGCATCAGGGTTGTGTTTGAATTTGAGTGGGCGTGGTCAACTTGATGTTACTTGTGTCAGGGGCTCCTGTGCTGGCCCGAGTGTTCTGCCAGTGAAAACGGGCTCCCAATCTCCATTTTCAGCTGGGACAGCCTCCTGCAACCCTCTGCCAGCAAAAATGGAGCTCGTGAGGGCTGCATGCGAGCTCCATTTCGCTGGCAGAGGATTTCAGGAGGCTGTCCCAGCCAAAAAACAGAGATTTGGAGCTCGTTTTCGCTGGCAGAGGCACTGCGGGCCAGTTCTTTGCTGTTTCCAGGGCGGATCCACGGACCAGATCTAAACACCCCATGGGCCGGATCCAGCCCATGGGCCTTGAGTTTGATACTCCTGTTTTAGATTAAATATGTTTACATTTTAAAAATCTGTTCTCATAGAAACTGATCACATTCAGGAGTTTCAATCATTGTTTATTATTCTGCTGTCTTAATTATCAAACGTAGCACAAACAGAATGTTTTAGGTCAGTTGTATATCTAGTGACCCATCAAACTAAATCACAATTTAGCAACCACATCTGATTATTGACCTTGGAGGTTATTACGTCCCTGGTTAAGGTGTTTGGCTAGAAACTGGGAGACCATGTGTTCTAGTCCAGTTTAGATACAAAGCTAGCTGTGTAATCTTAAGCCAGTTACTTTCTTTCAGTCTTAGGAAGGAGGCAATGGCAAACCATTTTTGAAAAACTTTTCCAAGAAATCAGCAAAAGCTTGCCCTTGCAGTCTCCAAGAATCAGACATGATTTAACAGAAGAAAAAATAATGCACTTCACACTTTCTGCAGACTCTAATATAGGACAGCCTTGTTTTCAGCTTAGGACTGAAAGTAGCATTTGCTCTAATCTAAACTTCTCATCCAGGCCCTACCACTGGTATGTTTTTGATTTTTCTATAGTCTTAACTAGCAGTTTCCTACAATAGGACAAATTGGTTTAGGAACACTATCTGAACAATTTGAATTACATTCCAATTATTCAGTCTATTTCTCTTTATTTGTTTGGGTAAATTTCTTCAAACCCTTTATCCTCTGCCATGCTTTCTTTTTGTTTCTTTATTTTATTCTTATTTATGCATTTAAAGGACTACCTCAGGGGTGAAATGCTCTCGATTCACTCATGCCTGTCGGTTGTCGGGGAGCCAGTCGCAAAGGCAGCACGAAGCTCCGCCCACCTGCCCGAATACTGCCATTTCGGTTCTTTTACCCTCTGCGCATGCACAGAACATTTTGCGCATGCGTAAAGGGTAAAAAACCCAAAATGGCAGCATCCAGGGGGTTGGCGGAGCCTCGCGCTGCCTTCGCAACCAGCTCGTGCCTACGACTGATCGGCACGAGCGAACAGGAAGCCTTTCACCCCTGGGCTACCCTCCCTTTACCACATTTTATCATCTTTCTCAAATTTAGAGATGTGTGTGTGTGTGTGTGTGTTTGTGTGTGTTGTGTGTTGTTATTTTTATGTGTAGGCAACCATTAAAAGGGTTACCTTATCATTGGGGAAATAAATAACATGTTTACTCAATGTACGCTCTTGAAATAAAAAAACAAAATTGGAATTCCAAACCAATTTGGAAAACTCCAATCTGGTTGTCACCCAATTCTTTTTTCTAAGCAGAGACACTTTAAAAAGGTAAGCAAAAGTTGGTCCATGATTTCCTAAATTATAAAACTGGACCGGATATGTTTTATTTTATATCATACCCAAGCCATGGAAAAAGAATCAGCTTTGTAATATAGCTTGTGCAGTAGTGGATTCTAAAACCTGTTGCTACCAGTTCGTGTGTGCACTTGCCTCCCGGATGGGTGGGCGGAGCCTCCTACCACCGCTACCACTTTGCAGAACTGGGTTAAATCGGGAACACCCACTGCTGAGCTTGTGGTACTTAAACCAAAATTTTGTATTCAAAAGACTCAGATTCCAAAAGCCTGATGACAGAAACTATTTGCCTTATGAAATATGTGAAGTTTGTCTCCTAACTAGAGGGTCTCCAAACTTGGCAACTTTAAGACTTGTGGAGTTCAACTCCCATGCAGGCAGAGGGATTCTGGGAGTTGAAGTCCACAGGTTTTAAAGTTGTCAAGTTTGGAGACCTCTCTTTAACTGATTGGTACGGATGTGGAGGTCATTTCTCAAGACTTGGCAAAACTTCAAGGACAAATTTCAATATGTTACACTATAAACAAATGTATATAGAGGGGAAAATATCTGTGTACAAAAATTATCTACTGACAGACTGTTAGGACTCAGTCCTAGTAGTTGGGTTGTCAATATATAAAAAAAACTATGTATGTAGGTTTAACTGTGTTGATGTAATGTAGCTTTAACTGCATGATATTCACTGATTGGTTATTGTATCGCAAGTTGCCATAAGAGGGACCTAGAGATCATAGTTTATTCTCTCTGATATTCTCTCTGACATGCTCTCTGTGATCAATTACTGCTGTATTGATATATTGATATGACAAGCTGGTAAGAAGACTTTGTACTTCTAACTTCTAACTATTGATTGATTTGAATGTGAATGACCTGAACTGTTTATTGACTGTGCTATTTCCTAACGTAAACAATATATGCATTTTAATGTATCTGTGTGTGACTGAATAGTTATTCAACCCTACTACAATACAACGTTTCTATGTGCATATCCTTGCTACTCAAGGATTACTTTGCACATACCTTAATACAGACTCTATTGGTTGAGATCATTATAAGTTAATTGAAATGGGATAATCGGACTTAAAAATAGTTAACTTTCCCTAGAATACTCTTATTGTAAATCAGGGGTGTCAGACTCACAACAACATGTTATCTTCACATGACGCATTACAACTTTTTTCCCCATCACTAAACCGGGGATGGGGATGGCCAGTGTTATGACACATGGGCTCATGGGCTGCGAGTTCGACACTCCTGTTGTATACTCTGTGTTTATTTCAGTAAGGTTTGAATTATATCCCATGGGGAATATTTGCAGTCAACCTTCACTGGCAAATGGTTAAGCAGCTGTAGAATTGTCATTAAACCAT
Source organism: Imantodes cenchoa (assembly GCA_027560375.1). Taxonomy (NCBI): domain Eukaryota; kingdom Metazoa; phylum Chordata; class Lepidosauria; order Squamata; family Dipsadidae; genus Imantodes; species Imantodes cenchoa. The sequence goes on from JANHGD010006356.1 coordinate 156,475, forward strand.
TACAATATATTTGTGAGCATATTTGAGTTGCTTCTTCTAAGGACTATACATTACTTTGGGAAATCAATGGATTTGTGAACTGTTAAACAGAAAAGAAGCATACTTGCCCTACATTTCTAAAATATAATAGTTTCAATTTAGAATGTCCACATAGAAAATGGTATTGCGTATATATGTATATTTTTTGCAGATGGATTCATCTTTGTGTTTAGATTAAGGTATGCATCAAAAATCCATAAAACTTTATTCAGAAGAAAAATCAGTTGAGTTCAATGAGACTTACCCTTAAGGTAAGTATAAGATATGTGTAAAGTGCAACCAAGGATGAGAATAGCTAGTCTTAAAATATAAATCAATTACCTGTGGCTATACTACTAGCATTCTCATTAATGCATCAATAAAACAATGTTTCTGTAGGTCTGTTCTTTTGATCCAAATGGAAATATGTTATTGCATCATGCAGCAAAATTCCATGGCATGGTTTTCTATATTATGTAGGCCAGTATTTCTCAACCTTGGCAACTTTAACGTGGCTGGCTAGGGAATTCTGGGAGTTGAAATCCATACATCTTAAAGTTGTAAAATTGAAAAACACTAGTGTAAACAATATTGAAACAAGGTGTATTCTGAAAAATACACATCATTTTTTCACTTTTCCCTATAGAGCTTATATGAACATTTAAATGCTATCCCTTAGGATTCAGGGGTTGGAGAAATAAATACCCAAAACACATTATCTTCATTAAAATGATGAGGGCAGTCATAACTGTAACATTACCGGTATTTAAAAGAGAATGGGATATCTGAAAATAATGTTTGAACAATTAGCTTTCTAAACAAGTTTAAGACAGGTTTGATGAGATACATAGATAGATGTAGATTATATTATTTAAAAATAGTTCATGCAGTGGTTATGTAGCCATAATACATGTTGTTTCATTTTCCTTTTTGGTTTTTTTAAATGGTGTCTTAGCTTTTGCTTCTTTCTTTGATTTTTTTTTATAGTAAACTTTGAATTTCGTCCCTTTAACTTGGTTTTAATAGCAATGTATTATAGCATGATTTATCAACATATGGCAGGTGGAAGTTGACACAAATTATAATGAAAATTAAAAGTCATTTATGCAGCAGGCGATTCCAGTTTAAGAAACATTTATTTGCAGGCTTTTAAAAATGAGGGTTTAGAATCAAATGGATTTAAAATGAAAGTTTTAACAATGGTTACCTTTTTCCTGCAGCCATTCTTCTACGGGTCGGTTATATTTGAAGGGGATTTTCTGTTTTACCAATTGGAACGCAGTATCAGTGTTTCCTTTAAAGTTTAAAAAACAGCTTAAAAACAATCTGAAAAGTCAATGAAATTGTTAAAAAAAAACATCCTAAGTTACTTTGATTTATTCATTTAGTTATGAAGGAATTTAAACAAACATGAAGATATGTAGTTAGACTTCTTTTAAAATGGTAGAGAATAGCACACTCTCATTTCTTGGAATTCTAGAAGAACTTTTCCATGTTTCAAGCATGTCTATTATGAAGAATAGGTTTAACACGGAAATTCTTTCCATCAAACATATCAATTTTAGGAATCACGCTGGCTCACTTTTCTACACCTCCATATGCTTTTGCGTGATGTGTAAAGGACCGCCCTGAGTCCTTTTTGGAATGGGCGGCATATAAATCTGAATAAATAAATAAATAGGAATCTGGAACTGTGAGAATGCCTGATCCATGCCCTCTTCTTGCATTCATAGAAAATGTTTCACAGAGCTAACGTAAGATACAGAGTCATGAGGTTGGAAGAACCGGGAGATCTTTGAGTCTAATCTCCTATCCAATGTGGAAATCTTAGTACTTTCCTAAACAAATGTCTGTGCAATTTTTGCACCTACAACAACTGTTTCAATCCTTTAAAAAGTCAGAAAATGCCTTCTTATTTTGAGTTCCTTCCTCATTAGTAATTCTTGTCCTACACTCAGGCACCATGGGTAATAAAGCCACATTCTCTTTGTTTTGGCAGGTCTTCAAATATTGGAAGATACTGTAGAATCCCTCCCTTTAGCTTTCTCTTCAGTAGGGTAAACATTCTCCATTCCTTTAAACTGTGCTTCATAGGATTAGCCTGCAATACCTTCGCTATCTTTGTTGTCGCAACACTCTTTTTCTATTGAAATGCAAGACTTCTCTGGTTTTTTTGGCAACTAAAGAAAACTGTTGGCTCATATTAAACTATGATCTGCTAGGATGTCCAGTTTTCCCCCCACACCTACTACTGAATCAGGTATTGCCTATCCCAGGGGTCAGCAACCCGCGGCTCTGGAGCCGCATGTGGCTCTTTCATCCCTCTGCTATGGCTCCCTGCTACTCAAAATATGGGTCAAACTGCCAATCTGTGATACTTGCTGGCATGCGATTTATTGAACTTTTCGAGCCCCATGGTTTATCCAACCATGGATAAATCCAAGAAAAGAAAAGTTTCAGAAGAAAACAGAACGTTTAATTCAACTACATATGCTAGTTC
>JANHGD010006356.1:240315-252114 GCA_027560375.1 Imantodes cenchoa
CTTATATACTGCTTCATAGTGCTTTACAGCCCTCTCTAAGCGGTTTACAGAATCAGCATATTGCCTCCAACAATCTGTGTCCTCATTTTATCCACCTCAGAAGGATGGAAGGCTGAGTCAACCTTGAGTCGGTGAGATTTGAACCCCTGAACTGATGAACTAGCAATCAGCTGAAGTAGTATGCAGTACTGCACTCTAACCACTGTGCCACCTCAGCTCTTAAGCACTGATGATGTTACCTAGAATGGCAATGAAATGCCTGAAAGAAGTCCAAGCTCTTAGAACATCAAGACCCAATTGAGTTTACCTCTGTTTCATCGTCTGCCTTCTACTTCATGTTTTCTTTCCGTCCATCTCATATTTAAGACTTTACTAGATGAGTAGATTACTGCATTATCCAATGAGTGGACAAACTTTAGATTTAATATGATTTTTAAATTTTATTTTATTTAAGAACATATTTTTGCCATAGCAAGATTTTATCACAGGGAATGAAAATTGATCTTCCAGTGAGTGGAAAACTATTAAAATATTCAACTTCTCCTTCAACACTTATTTGTTTATGTTTGTTTCTTTTTGAGTTGGGGAAAATAATCTAAAAAGCAACACTAGCAACTCTCAGAAAACTTTCTTGAACTTTGATCCTTTTGTAGTCATCTGTGCAGTGCAGCAAATGTCTATGGTTTGAAAATAACTTTTTGCTTGTATTTTAAGGGCAAACACGTACACCCACCCAATCAATATATGGAGACATATCTACCTATTCTTGCTCGTTCTGTGGTGCTCTGATGTTCATTTGTTTCAATGAAGCTTCCATAAAACTGATTCCAGGATGGAGCACCTGCTGAAAAGTCTGAAGAGCTGCCAAATAACCTTCCCTGCTGGACAAGGTGACTGTTTTCCTATTGGAGATTCCAGATGGGAGGTTCTGCATTTCATGCTTAGTTGTACCTTCTCTGCTTCCCAAAGTAACAGAGGAGAACAGTTCTATATATTTAATAAGAAGAGAAAAGTCTTTGCTGGACCAAAATTAAGGGGAAAATATGTTGCAGTTTCACGGCAAGAATAATAGGCAGAGATAGGTTAATTTGTTTCAGTTGTTACAACTTTTCATCTCTGGTGCACAAATTTATTCTGTCCTGTTTCTGTATCAATATGCAATTTCATGTACTGGTATGTGTAAAAAAACACTTTGAAAAATGCATACAGTTTTTAATACACCTTTCACAGATTTTGATGTATATTTCATATATATGTGTGTGTGTGTGTCTGTGTGCGTACACAGACACACACTCAGACAGACAGACACACACACACACACATAGTGTTTCCCCAAAAATAAGACCTTGTCTTATATTTTTTTAAACCCTGAAATAAGCGCTTGGCCTTATTGCCATGCACTTAAAAGCCCGATTGGGCGTATTATCAGGGGATGTCTTATTTTGGGGGGAAACTGTAATGTATGTATGCATGCATGCATGCATGCATGTATGTATTTGTATGTATGCATGTATTTGTATGTATGTATGTATTTCTCCTGCAAAATGCAATTGATTATGCATTTGAATGCAAAATTAAATGTATGCATATTATGCTTGTAGATAGATACCCTGTTTCTCCCAAAATTAAGACATCCCCTGATAATAAGGCCAATCCAGCTTTTGAGTGCATGGCAATAAGGCCAAGCACTTATTTCAGGGTTCAAAAAAATATAAGACAGGGTTGTTTTTCAGAGCCTTGTTACCATTCGATTATGGCAAACTAGTCATTTTGCTATCCATGAGTGCTGGGAAAGACATAATCATGTGGTACGCTGCAGTAATGGAGCTTGCTCTCCAACTAGATGGCCCCAAATTCCTATCTAGCATTTTTGTTAGATTTATATATGTGCATCGTAAAAGTATTCTGTGTATATCCCTTTGTTTCCAAGCATTTTCTCCAGTCTAATGCAACTCTATTTGCACTTGTACATATGCTTTTGAACATGCTTTTCCCCCTTCCCAAACTGCATTAAAAGGTTACAGTTTAGGCTTTGGCACTGGGCTATATTTCAACATGTGGATGTCAGCAATGCAAATTGGTCAAGTTTATACTGAAATATAAGTCAAACTTTTCTTTGTTTGCATTCCTGTGTCTAAAGACTTATGATTAATCTAGTACTTTATGTTCTTCTGGAACCACTTATCTGTGTTTAAGTATTGACAGACAAATATTGACTCACAGATATCTTTTTATAAGTAGCTTGCATTTTTCATATATTGTTTTGTATTTCGTGTAGCTGTACTGTGCTGAATGTCCCCTTCATTTGTGACCACCGCTGTTGAGTATGGTGCTTTGCAGTACAGTACAACTCAACTTTTTTAAAAACCCCAAACTATGGAGCTTTATTTTAAAAGTGAAAAGGCTAACAAAAGGACAAGAAGGAAGGGAGAAGATATGAACAGTCTTTGTACAAGTACTATGAGTGAGATGCCTTCACCCAAAGATAGCCTCAAAGTTCTTTCTCTGGAGAGGAATACTTTGAACTAGCTACTCATATTAAGGTTGATGTTTTAAGTCAAGGATAAACAGCATATTGTATCAACAGTCGGTAATCTGCCTCAGGTTGCAGGACTTATTTAAACTTGTCTTCAGACATCAAAATATGTTGGATCTTCCAATGAAGAATTTCTCCTTATATAAATGTGTAATTTATATAGCTTTAACAGGAACATTAATACTAATCAGAATTAATATTGTTTCTTAAGCAATCAAGTTCAGGCAATTTCTTAAACATACAGACTTGTCAATAAGAACATTTGGGGATCATACTTATTCATTTTAGTGTATTCAGTTTTGGATGTTGCCTGGCTGCAACCAACTCTAGAAGACTCTCATAGTAACTCTGTATGGGATAGCTGATCTTTATTATCCCATATTTTCTTCCCAAGAAACTATTTTATCGCTTCCAAAATTTAGGACAAAAGAAGCAAGAGAATAGATCACATCTCTTCCTTGCCAGTGAACATTCAAGTAACAATTCTCTCCTGAGGAGTCAAGTAATGAATTCCTATTTTAATTGAAGCTGTTTCTGTTTCTGTCAATGTGAGTCTTTCAAATGGGCTTTCTTCCCTCCCTCCCTTTCTCCTTCCCTCTCTCTTTCCCTAGGTGAAGCTGTGGAGAAAAGCTTTTAGAGCAGTCAGTGAGCGTAATGAACTTCAATTTCCATTCAACAAGGGCAAAATTACAAACATGTACTTCACTTCCAATTAATTAATTTGTTTACACAACTTCTTTGCTTTGTTTTACTTTCATCATGCCTCCTTTCACCCTCCCTCATTTTTCTTATATTCATTCATGCTTCCCAAATCCCCAAGGAGAAGAATTAACATTCAGCGTTCCTTCTTTTTCTAAAGTGGAGAAGCTCATTTTTCAAAAAAAGGAAATTGGCTAAGATTCCATAGCAAAGACTGAAAGAAACCAACTTATAAATTAAATTTGGACTTCATGCAACAGTGGGATTGCAGATCAGCAATTGTTGACGTGTAGAAAGTTCCAGGTTCTCCAAGCATTTCAGATAAAGTTACAAAAGTTCCTGCCTGGAATCTTAGAAAGCCACTGCTAAGCAACACTGACAGTTAGAACTGGAGAATCTTTTTCTCCAGTGGAGGTGATTTTACTATATTTCTTATTATTTGATTTCTGAGGCCACAGAGCCATGACAATGTCACTAGCATTGATAAAGGAATAGTTGACTTCAAGTCTTACATGTAGAAGTCCTCTACAATGAATTGGATTTTTTTTGTGTCCTTCAGATAATTATGCAATGCCAACTTTAATTAGAGAGTAAGATAGAATTAGATCCAATTCACCTAACCTGCACGGGTCCTCAACTTACCACAGTTTATTTAGTGACTGTTCAAAGTTACCACAGCATTGTAAAAAGTGACTTATGACCATTTCTCACATTTACAACCCTTGAAGCATCCCCATGGTCACATGATCAAAATTCAGCCACTTGTCAACTAGGTCTTATTTATGATGGTTGCAGTGTCCTTGGTCATATGATCACCTTTTGCAAACTTCTTCCAAGCAAGGTCAATGGGGGAAGCCAGATTCACTTAACAACCGGGTTACTACTGTAACAACCGCAGTGATTCGCTTAATCACTGTGGCAAAAAACGTCATAAAATGGAACAAAACTCACTTTACCATTGTGTTGCTTAAGAATAGAAATGTGGATGCTCAATTTTCATAATAACTCAAGATTTGGAATTTCAATCACTCTGACCATAATGATGTGCAACTGTTTTAATGAAATCTGTATTAATCATATTGCATATTACATTGTGCATATTTAAACCCAGAGTGCATGATTACCTGCAGTTTTAGCAGAGAGGGGAATATAACACAGGGGATTGTCTGCTTCTTATAATAGATATAGGCTTATCCTCCCAGTATTTTAATTCAGCTCTAGAATGTTCTAAAGGTGAATGAGATTCATATGCTCCACAGCTGGACACCAATAGCCTTCCAAAATTTTCCATTAAACTTGTTAGAGAAATTGAATTGTTGATTTTCCTTATTTTCTCCACGAAATTCTGTGTAATTCCTAACCATGGTGATAGAAAACGCCACCATTTTGTATTTGCATCAGTGTTGCCACACACATTTTGTCATTTGTCCCTATTAGCACCCAATGAAACCTATGCCAGATAAAGAGACATTTCCCAAAAGTTTCTGAAGTACAGCTACAGGGAGCATCCAATGAGAAGAAAGAACATGTGATGACAGCCTGCCATAAACTGTAGAGAGGGGGAATGGGAGGATATAGGGAGGGAGGATGACAGGAACCAGGGGTGCCAACTAGAAACAACAGTTGAGAGATCCAAGGACACTAGTCTGGGACAGAAAAGATGTGCCAAAATGGGGAACTGTTACCAAAACACCTAAGTTGAACTTTATTGGATACCACCAAGATAAACAAGGGGAAAGGGTCTAGGAGAAGGGAAAGATCCTGGGTTTATGTGGAAAATCCTCAGATCTGGCTTTGCTTTGCTTTAACCATTTGGCTTTAGTAAAAGTATATCTTTCACTACAAAAGAAGTCAAGGGTCTTTGTTTCCTGAATGCCCAAGCTGGAACAGATCTGACACTCGGCTCATTTCAAGCATTTAAGCTTTTATCTAGCATTTTAGTTTTCCCCCCAAAATGTATTCTGCTAATCTCAGTCAGAAAATTGTAAACTTCAACAAATAAACACTAGCCAGTATTGCAAGTGTGACATCCCCTCCTTTTCCTCCAAGACCTCAAGATGATTTAAACTGAGATCTCCCCTCTTGGGTTTTCTCTACAATGACAATCCTGTGAGGTAGCCTGGGCTGACAAGAAATGATCACGACAAGGTCACCTTGAGAGCTCCATGATCTCCCCAGTCCTTATTTACTTCCATAATAAGTACTCTGTGCTGGCTGCTTATTTTGTGGAAATTTATCTGACATTGTAACTGATAATGCTAAATGATAATGGTCCAGTTTGGTGTAGCGATTAATTGGGCCAAAATCTAGGTCCACTTAAAAAAAAACCTAACTGGGGGATCTTGAGCCAGTCGCTATCTCTCAGCCTAAGAAGGAGAAGGCAAGGGCAAACCATACCTGAAACCTTACTAATTAAATTTCAAAGACCTGTCACCAAGTCTCCAAGAGTCAAGACTTATGGGGGGGGGGGACCCATTTCAAAACATCACAAATTGACCCCTTCCAGTTGCCATACCAAATTAAAAGATTTATTTCTCTGTGTATGTCAGATATATTTGTTGACTAGTCTATCCTGAAGCAACTTGTGTCTACTTCAACAAAAACAAAAATTTGGAATTAGGCAGATCCATCTCTGATAAGAAATTTTCAGAATGAATAGGCATTAGAACCACAGTTCCAGTAGCAATTCTAATATCAGTAAATCCCTACCCCACTGGAAAACAAACTCTTAAGCAGGGATTAATTATTTTGCTCAGCAACTTGAACATTTAACTATCGCTCAAAACAAAACAAAACAAAAAAACCTTGTACAAGAAGAAAAAAACAGAAGCGTATTTTAGGTTCCATGCTCCTCTTATTTCTTTTCTCCATTCTCTTTCCAGAGTTAAATCCCAGCAGAATGGAGAAGTAAAATTCTTTCTTTACTCCCAATATCAATAGATTAGGGAAAAGCAAATACCAGAATTAGAATCATAAAAGTGTGTGTGTGTGTGTGTGTATGGGAGGGAAGGAGGAAAACTCACTGCAGTTACAATGCTGATAATATGCCAACATTTCTAAAGAAAACCAAGTCCCAAGAACTGTAGACAAGAGAGAAAACTTGAGACTCAGGATATAATAAGCTATTAAATGAGAACTAATTATACCAATGCAATTTTTAAGAGTAGTAAAATTGTGCCCATTCTTTTAAAAATGAAAGGATTTTACAATTACTTATAGGACAAATAAGATTTTATTCATAAATAATATGCTGTATGTTGAAGGAAAGGAAATTCAGAATAAGCATTTAGGATGGCAGATTGCAAATGTAAAAAAATTAGTCCTCTTTTCATCATTTTTTTCAATGAATACTGACAACTTCTGCTTGATATCATAGACTCAGATTTTCACTACTGAAAGTCTGACATTCACGGTAACATGATCAAGGATCAATTGACTTTTATTTTCCATTTCTATATTGCATATTTAACGTTTAAGTTCATTTATTTATATACTGTACATTTATAGGCTAGGCTATGAGTAAAAGTATATTATCTGAAAAGAAAACATCGTTAATCATTACCACATAACAATAAAATATCATAAAAGCATCATCAATCACACATTCTATAATAATATCCTATTGTTCTGACCTTCCACTGTTAAACCAAGTGTGCCAGCAGCAATAGGTAAACTACTATATGAAAACTGAGATGAAGGAAAATTGTAACACACTGAAGGAGAAAGAATGACAGAATGTAGGATGGAATGAAAAGAAATCTTAGCCTAGAACCCCTACACACAAACTAAATCCAGTTTCCCTTGAGTGCTATTGGCCCTTATCTAACTCTAACCAGGGGTGGGTTCCTCCCGGTTCGGATCAGATCACCCAAACCATTAGCTGGTGATATAATTTTAGTGTCACAGATCTGGTTCTGTCTGTGCCGGTCCATGCTCGCAGCCATATTTTTTTCTGAATATTTGGCAGATTTTCCTGTGTTTTGATGGCTTCTGCTAAAAAAGCAGAAGCTTTTGAAAAAAGCCCTCCCACCCGCCGCAGGGTTAATACTGACCTTTATTTCTTCGTCTGAAGCACAGCTGATCAGCTCCTCAGCTGTGTTTCGGACTGAATCTACCATCTGAGCATGTGCGGAAGTGAAATTGCTCGTGGGAACACACGCACACGCAGAGCACGTGTGCGAAACGTCGTGATGTGAACTGATGGCGAAGGTAAGTGGAACCTACCCCTGACTCTAACCATGTGCTATCCATTAGTTGAGAAGATTCCTGCGCATAGGCTTTTAGCAATAAATCAGCTTAATTGAACCTTCACATGTGAACCTGATCTTTTGTGCCTATGCACACAAACTATTTATCTAAGGAAAACGTTCCAAACATCCCATTAACTGTATCAGTTGTGATTACCACAGTCCTATCAATATATGTAGGAACTGTGTGTCTCAACTCATACTTTGGTCTTGCATGTTCAAGAACTTTTATTCACCTGTACTTAGGAAAAAATAATACCTACACCTGTCCATTCCCTTTCTTAAAAGATGACTTGAAGACTTTATTAAAATATGAATGAAAATGATTTTCTCCTCAACCCTAACTCTGGAGTTCCATTTCATTATGATAGTTATACAGTTCACAGGATAACGATAGAGGAGAATAATTGTAACTCAGGGTTGGACTGTGGAATTCAGTTCACAGAATATCTTAATAAAGCCTGCTTAACCAGGCCAAGTAAAACTCTACCAAATGTAGTTGTATAACATGAGACACTTAATTAGTTTTAACCTTGAGAGTTTACGGTAGTTTTAAACTTGAGAGTTTTGTTTGTTCGTCTTTGGCAGTTTAGAATGCAGCCCATTTTGCTAGTTCATAGTCTAATGTATTGTGGAATCTGTGAGAAGTTTTATATCAAAATATATTTTATTCTTTATACTGTTTCCATCTTCTCTTAAAACATTAACAGAATCCACAATGGTCCGAGAATCAGCCTCTCCACTAGATAATTTTCACTCAAGCTGAAACTAAATTAATGGAGTAAAAATAGCAAACAAAGAAAGTATTTTACCCCAAATTCCTTAAACTCCCAAATAAATTACCCAGCCCTAATCCACATATCAAAGGATAAGGTCTGCAAACACAAATAGAGTTAATTAAATCAGGTCTCCCAGCAGAACTGCATGTATTGAAGAATAAATATCATAGACCTATCTACCTACTTATCAGGGGCGGGTTCCAGTTGCATTTCGCTACCGGTGCGCATCTGCACAGGCATGCATGTCCCACCGCATGATTTCACTTCCGCGCATGCTCAGGATGACATTACAAGCCGAAACATAGCTGAGGAGCTTCTCTGCTGTGCTTCAGACAAAGAATAAAGGTCGGCGTTAACACGAGGGCAGGCGGGAGAGCTTTTTACGATGTGGAGACGCCATCTAAACCCGGAAAAAATCACCGAAAATTAAATAATCACCGGGCTCCTACCAGTGCGCAGCGCCGGACTGCACCAGTAGGAACCCACCACTGTTACTTACCTACACACACAAACCTTAAGTGTCACCCTAGAATCAACATGTAGACATTTCCACAGTAGGACAAGCTCTCCTATAAAAGTCTGTTGCTGAACCATTTTCTCTGCAGCTCCCTAAAGGCAAACTGTTTGCTTTTAGGAATAAATATTTCTTCTTTCTTCACAGCTGTCTGGATTTCATTTTTATTTATTCTTGCACAATCCCGGCTCAAGGTGGAATCCCAAATTATTCTTCTGACAAAGCCCACAAAATGAACTAATTCAACAATCAGGTAAAATGTGATACGAGAAGAGTCACAGTTGTAATTGCCCAAGGTCTATGCACCTGACTTTAAAAAGGAAAGAAAAAGGGAAGAATTTGTGGTATAGAATATGTCTAAGACAGCCCGGAAAAAAAGGAAAACAAAAAAACTTTCCTGCTATTCCCAGGGTGGGTCTGATAACTATGACTACAGAATCATGTCAGACAACCTGCCAAGACTCTGAGCAATGTAAAATTGCCATGGTTCATCTTCCTTAAGGAGGTCTTTCCGAAGGAAATGCTTAACCACCATTTCCCCAGGCTATACGGTTTATCCCTAAAACTTTATTCTTCAAGCATAAATGGCTGGCTGGGGCTTTGCACATGGCTGGGATGGAAATGAGGCATGAGCTTCACTTCTGAGCTGATCTCTTAATGACTTAATTGCTCCATGGAAGACAACAGCTTCATGAAGCCTGGTATAAAAGAAACAGCTGCCAAAAAGAGCTGAAAAGCTAGGATTCGGCTGGCAGAGACACCCATGTTATCAAAAATGCATATTCTGCTCCAGGGAGGTAGCTAAGCACGAATAGCGGTGGCTTGATTTCCAGGATGGTTATCTACACTCAGCATCCCTTAGAAACTATTCCTCTCACTGTACAAAATAAAGAAGAAAAAATTGATCTGTTTTTCTCCCTCTAATCAACTCTGTGCAGTCCACACACTCCTGTGCACACCTCTTGCAGCTGCCTGAAAAGCCGGCGCTTGTTGCCTGCTGTTGATTTAGCTGAAACCACTGAACAGCTACATAATGCACAATTACCTCTTTACACATTGTAAAAGAGTCCTGCACAGAGTGAGGCAACAGCAGAATGGGTTTCACATTGTGCCTTTCATCCTCCAGGTAACTGAAAATGCTTTAACAAAGCAGTTAATTAGTGGCTGGCAGGAAAGCAGCTGCACAAGGCAAGGAACAACAACCGGCATGGTTCTGGGAACAGCTTGCTCCCTGCTTCAGGTTAGACCGAAGAGGCAGCAGTGGATGGTTCTGCTTTTATGCATCCATGCAAGTTACAGCCAGTGTGAAATTTCCTATGAAAAAATAGGATAATTTTGAGAACAAGGCAATTCTCTCTGATGGTAGCTTGCATTCCTGGTAAATCACATATTGATACCTTTCTTTCCTTCTTTGTCTCAAGTTAGGTACAATCAAGACGGGCCTAATTCATGGAGAGGAGGAAAATTGCCCTCAATCTTGGCTTCTCCCTGGTGTCAACTCTCAGGTGAAATTAAACCAAGATTCCTAGTTTTGCCCAGTAATCTTATCAATGTAAACCGCTTAGAGAGGGCTGTAAAGCACTATGAAGTGGTATATAAGTCTAAGTGCTATTGCTAATGCTTTTCATTTCATCTGCTCCCCTCAATTTTTTCTCTCTCTTAGAAGATCATCTGTTTGCACCACATGTCCAACTTTTTATTCATCTGTGCAAGGGCTAGTCACTCTTTTTTTCTTCTGGGAGTGATAACTGATTGTTCCTTCAATTCTTAGAGACTGTTTACAATTTGAAAGCATCCATCTTCTTTTTCTCAATATCCACATTCATGTTACTACTGGGAAAACCATTTATTTATTCGGAATATTTTTTGTTATTACAGAAATGTCATTTCCTCTCATGATCTTGCCTAATATTTCTCTGAGATTAAGCTACTTTTTCATTGCCTAGCATTGCCATCTCCAATGGAAGAGACTATGTGTAGCTCAGGGTTGACCTATAGAGTATTTAATGCCGAGTTTGAGTGATTGTTTTCAGACATTTTATTAACCAACTACAGGTTGTCTTTGACTTACAACCACAATGGAGCCCAAAATTTTTGTTGCTAAGTGAGACATGTATTAAGTGAATTTTGCTCCATTTTAAAACCTTTCTTGTCACAGTGAATCACTGCAGTTGTTAGGTTAGTAACATGGTTGTTAAGTGAATCTGGCTTTCTCATTGACTTTGCTTGTCAGATGGTTATCTCATAACCCTGGAACACTGCAATCATCATAAATATGAATCAGTTGCCAAGTGTCTGAAATTTGATCATCCAGGAGGATAAGTGTGAAAAAATGGCCATAAGTCATTTTTTTCAGTGCTGTTGTAACTTTGAATGGTCACTAAATGAACTGTTGTAAGCCAAGGACTACCTATAGGTATTAACCATTGATCTGAGTGAATGAGGGATTTTATGCCTGTTTATATGCAATAGCTTGAGCAGCCATTTTGATGGGGGTATGGCTTCCTCATTATTGGTTCCTTGATAAGAGTTCTGCTTGATTGTCTGTCTGGTGTTGAACCTGCTTGTCTAAGTGTTGGCTGCTGAGGGAAATATGTTCTAGTCTTTTTGTTTCCTTCCTAGGTTTTTTATTTTCTCTTATGAATAGTGTATAAGTATGATTTATCTCTATATATTGATGGCTTATTTGTCTAAATGCCAGAGTTCCAGGAATTCTCTAGCATTACTGGAATCAGGGAATTCGGTGGTGAGTAGGCAACCCCAGAAATTTAATAAACATTCAGTCTAACAGAACTAAATTGTATCATCTTTACTTCCCCATAATCAACTATAAATTCACTAACCATGCTGTTTGCCTTCTTGTCATTATTTCCTATTAATTCAGATTTTCATTTTCAAATAAGTATCAGCGTTCCAAATAGCATCCGAAAATTAAATCAGAGTCCAAGGCATGGCCTTCCTCAAAGTTCCAATTTATTAACAGAGCCATGTTAGCACAACTGGAGAAACCCGAATCTGAAGTCC
>JANHGD010006356.1:332999-351363 GCA_027560375.1 Imantodes cenchoa
TCTCCTTGGGTGAGGGTGTCTTCCCCGCTACCTTGAAAGAGGCGGTGGTGAGGCCCCTCCTCAAGAAGCCCTCCTTGAGCTGCATTGGTTGCCAGTTTGTTTCTTGGTCCAATTCAAGATATTGATTATTATCTTTAAAACCCTATATGGGTTTTAAAGGGCATCAAAACTTGGTTCTGCTGGTTTGCCTGTGGCTCCAAAGAGGCTCTTGAGAATGGACAGGGTAAGAAGATCTTATCCTCATTCTATCTACTCCCTTGGTTCCAGTTTATATATATATATATATATATATATTAGTTTTATATTTATCTTGCATTCTTTGTAAACAACTGGAGTTACTTTATTGAGAAGATAGGTGGAATATAAATTTAAGAAATAAGTAAATAAAAATTAAACAATCATGATTTTTAAATCTTATTTTCAAGTACCAGAGTGAACACTAATGTTTCTCTTCTTATTTTACTTATTTGGTAGACCTTGCCTGTTTCAGTGTGTTCTGAGAGCTGCCCACCTGGTAATTTCAAAAGAAAGCAGGATGCAAAGCCATTTTGCTGCTATGATTGTCATCCGTGTCCCAAAGAGAAAGTATCAAGCCAGAAGGGTAAGAGACATCATGAACCAAGTTATATTATGGTTTCATAGGAAGCTGACTTGTATTCTTTTCTTGGCTTTTTTTTTTTTGCCAGATTATACTGTCTCCAGAAGGAAGGATTGCCTTACCAACTGAAAGGAAGACTTAAGGCAAAGAGTTCAGCATTTAGCAGACAAACAAAAAGAATCAAACAATTATAGAGTTGATTAAAATAATATTGAAACTCCTTTCTCTCACATTGGGATTACCTTCAAATTTCTATAATTGTGTATTATTTGGTCTTCCATAAAATCTGTGTCATATTAGTGATAGGGAAATGAGTTGATAATAAATGGCCCCAAAAAAAGCCTTAAAAAATGAACTGAAGAAAGCCTTAAAAAGAGCCAAACAAAAGCCTCAAAAACAGGCTGAAAAAAGACTCAAAAACGGCCTGAAAAAAGCCCAAAAAAGCCCCCAAAATAGGGTGGGTGGCCGACAGGTGGGAGGAGCTTCAGCAATATTAGTTCTATAAGACATACAGAGATTTTTCACCTCCTTGTGGGAGACAAAAAGATGTGTCTTATAGTCCAAAAATATGGTAAATTAAAGACATTTTATTTATTTATTTATTTGGCAATCATATATAAGATAACAGATATAAGTATAAACATGATTATGAATACAGGAAATGGGTATGAAGAAACAGACAATAAGACAGGGACAGTAGGCACATTGGTAAGCTTATGCATGCCCTGTACAGACCAGCGGTGGGTGGCTTCTGGTTTAGCGAGTAGGTAGCAGTGGCAGTGGGAAGCTCTGCTTACCTGCCTGGGATGCTTCTGCACACTGTGCAAACCAGAAGCCACGGGATTTAAAACCCACTATTGTTACAGACCTCTTAGGAATGGGGTGAGATCAATAGTAGACAGTTTAAGGTTAAAGTTATGGGAGTTTGGGGTGTCGTATATGTAATATTATGACATACATATCATAATAATATTCATAGAATAATAATAGAGCCAAACACATAATATAATATATGTAATATTATGACATACATATCATAATAATATTCGTAGAATAATAATAGAGCCAAACAAAAATTTAAATACATGTATATTTCAATTCCAGATATGGATGACTGTTCAGACTGCCCAGATGGTCAATATCCAAATAAGAACCAAGATTCATGTCTTCATAAGAGAATTTCCTTCTTATCCTACGAGGAACCAATGGGAATAAGTCTAGTGATTCTGGCAATTATCTTTTCTCTCTCTACAATTGTAGTACTGGCAACATTTTTGAAATATCACCATACTCCCATTGTCAAAGCTAATGACCGAAATCTCACCTATGTTTTACTCGTCTCCCTCCTCCTCTGCTTCCTTTGCTCACTGCAGTTTCTCATTGTACCAGGCAATATAACATGTCTTCTCCGACAAATTAGCTTTGGCATCATCTTCTCAGTGGCTGTGTCTTCTGTGCTGGCAAAAACCATCACTGTGGTTCTGGCTTTCATGGCCACCAAGCCAGGATCCAGGATGAGAAACTGGGTGGGAAGAAGACTGACACTTTCTATTGTTCTTTCTGGTTCCATGATTCAAACAGGAATCTGTCTTGCGTGGTTGTTCACATTTCCCCCTTTCCCTGACATTGATAGCCATTCAGAAATTGAGGAAATTATATTGCTTTGCAATGAAGGCTCATCTACCATGTTCTACTGTGTCCTGGGCTACATGGGCTTTCTGGCAGCTGCCAGTTTCACTGTGGCTTTTTTATCCCGGAAACTCCCCAGCAGTTTCAATGAGGCTAAATGTCTCACATTCAGCATGCTGATTTTCTGCTCTGTGTGGCTCTCCTTTGTTCCATCCTACATGAGCACCAAAGGCAAATACATGGTGGCTGTGGAGGTTTTCTCCATTTTGGCCTCCAGTGCTGGCTTGCTTGTTTGTATATATTTCCCCAAATGTTACTTAATCATTGTTAGGCCAGAGCTAAATAATAGGGAACATCTCATTAAGAGAAAAAGTTAATAATTTGAAATCAAACCTTTCTTTAATTATTTTTGTCTGTTAACAGGCTTTATTTAAAGCTAATGTAGTTTAATCTTTGATTTTTGAGAAATATATTTTGGATGAGTTTTCAGTATGGAAGCTAAGCCTGGTCAAGCAGTCAGTTTTAACTGAGTTAAAAGGTACTGAGGTATTAATAGTGCATGAATATTTTTAAGTTTGGTGTTACTAAAAAAAATTATTTGAAATACTAAGCACAGATAGCAGACATGAGAGATAATACAGCATGACTAGACTTTCTCTCACTCTTTTTCCTTACTTCTTTTCTCCTACTGTTCTTGCTTCGTTATTTAAAAATATAGTTACATAGCAAATTAAATAAACATTCTCTAATTTTACATCACTTTGTTTTACTCATTTTTCTTGCCCATTAGAAACTCCATTATACCCATTTAGGATGGATCCCATTAGCCATTTGTAAGGCTCTTAAAAACTGGCTGTCCTCACAGGCATGCGATTATTAGATTTTTTTGTATGTATGTATGTATGTATGTATGTATGTATTATTTATTTACTTATTTACTTATTTATTTATTGCCAATCTGGCTGTTTGGGGTGACCCTAGATCTGTGATGGCAAACCCGTGGCATGCATGCTTTGAAGTGGCATGCAGAGCCATCTCTCCAGGCATGCAGAGCTGTCGCCAGTTACTCTTCCAGGTTCCAGTGCACTGGCCACCTGGTCTTCATGCATGTGGGAGCATCAGAAACTGAAAGAGCAGCTGCCTGGTGTGCATGTCAGGAAGATGATTTTCTGATTTCCAGCACATGTATATGCGCCGGCCACCTGATATTCCAGTTTCTGGCACACATGTGCCTGTGAAGACCAGGTGGCTGGCATGCCAAAACCCAGAAGAGCAACAGGAGCAGAGCTACCAGCCAGGATGGGTGGGCTGGGGCTTCCCTTCCTCCCCACCCAAGCGGCCTTCTTTTGCAGTCCCAGCTCTTCACCCTGCAGCACTGATATGTTTCTGCAGTCTGCCGCACCTGTCCAGCTTGGACACACTGGCAGTGGGGCAGGGTTTGCTGTCTGGGCAGTCAGCCGCCCTGCCCCCGTCCTGCTCCTGGTGCTGTGAGGGGGGTGGTGGTTTTCGCACTGCCATTTCTGGCCAAGATGCTGGAGCAGCCAGGAGGAAAAGGAGGAAGAACTGCCATCAGGGAGGCAAGCTGCCTCAGGAGGGCTGGAGGAGAGCACAGCATGGAGACGCCAATGAGGGGTAAGAGGTGCACTGGCCAGGAAGCAGGTGGGAAGGTGGTGCTGTGCTAGCTTCTTCTTGGTGGCAGGCTGGGCGGGGTTTTTATCCCAGTCAGAATTGGGGTAAAGCTCTACCACCTGCTTCTTCCCCCAACCCAAGCCCCAGCAACACATACACCGCTTACCTCCAAAGCAGGAAGGGACTCCGGCTTTCCTCTCCCTGTCCAGGGCTGTGGAACCGGGTCATTGGTGGGGATGTCCTGCCCCACTGACAGGGACCAGGGGGGCAGGAAGGGAAGCGTGAGGATTCCTGAAAGGCCAAAGACAGCTGGCGCATGCACTCCAGTGAGCTGGTCTTCATGAGTGCATGCATGCCAGAAACATGACGATCATTTGCTTTTCTGGTTTTTGGTGCATGCATGCTTGCACACACATGCACTCCTGTTTCAGCAACTGCCTGCAAAGCCTCTTGGATTGGGTCTGAAATGTGAAATTGGAAGCAGTATACTGCGTCCCATATTTGGGCAAATGAGGTTGCCCTGGTAAAAAAACACTTTTTCACAGGAAATCACTAGCCAATAGGTTAGGTATATGATCAAAATCACAAAAGACATGGCTGACTACTTTTATGCTTTTTTAATACTTTCTATATTTTCTATATCTTATCTGTAATGTGCCAGTTGCATATTTTGTAATGAAATGAAAGCAACACAATGTATAAATATCTGCCTTGCACTATGATCAGGGTTCCTTCCTTCTTGGAATTACCTGTCTTTGTTCAGCTGCATAAACACATCACCTGGACTCTGTCTTTTATTTATTGACCCACACTTAAAAACCTGCATAATGGTTTTAAAAAGCAGTGGTGGGAACTTCTCTAAAGTACACTAATTTTGTTAGGTTTTAGAATGAAAGCATCAATGATTTCACTGAAAAAACCATATTTGAAATATTAAGCAGAGATAGTAGGGATGAGAAATAATACAGCATCACTAGATTGTATTGCGGAAATTATCTTGAATTGTATTGAACTTTTGCAACAAGCATTCTGTTATTTTCATTTCTGATCCTCATTTCTTTAGGACCATGCTGCAGTAAGGATCTGGCAAATAGTGACTAGGAAAAAACATGACTGCACATACATTACAACACAACCCTGTCATGTTAACCACACTGTTAAGTGAACTGTATTGGTGAAGTGACTTATTATTTTGAAGGAATGGAATTATTAGATTATTTCAACATGCTCTATATGGGGCAGCCCTTAGGACCATCCAGAAATATTATCTGGTCCAAAAAAATGTCTGGATGAGCAATTTTGGGTTTCACATAGTTGGTTCATGTTGCACTGTTACTACATAAGCTACACTGGCTTGCAGTTTCTTTCTGGGTACAGGTCAAGCTTGCTGGTTATCACCACATTTCTTTCTTATGTCTGTCTCTTTCCAAGGATATCTATCCATTTTATTGTCAGAGTAGAACACTATATGTTTCATTGCTTAAATGTCATCATGTTGAACAGTGGTTCAAAACTTTTTCAGTCCACCACCCCCTTGGTGCTACAAACTCATCCTCAGTGCCCCCCAACTCCTTCAGGTGGGTGTGGTTTGGTCAGGTGACCAGGTAGGCATGGCCAACTTGTAAAATGTGGTAAAACTCTCTTAGCAATACTTTTGCTTAGCAACCAAAATTTTGGGCTCAATTGTCCTAAGTCTTCCTTCCTTCCTTCCTTCCTTCCTTCCTTCCTTCCTTCCTTCCATCCATCCATCCATCCATCCATCTCCCCCACCAATCCTCCATAAAAATCCTCCATAAGGCCATAAGAAACTGTTTCTGTAAAGGTAGTGCGATCTAAAGAGGGGAGGGGGATGCTATAGAAAATTCTCCTTCCAGCTCCATGGGACTTGGTGCTCTGAAGCAGCCCACTGGCTTCCAACCCGGTGCCATAGGCTGAGTTCCCAGAGTGACGCTGGCGGTCATCCGGGCTGATCCACAAAGACAGCAGGTAGGTAGCTGGGTGAGAAGCCAGCATGGGTGGAAGGCACCCTTTTCTTCAGCATCCCCCTCCCATCTCCCCCCTCCTGCAAAGGTAGGGCCTCTGCCTTTGCAGAAATGGGGCATGTGCAACAGCCTCTCTCAGCATCTGGATTTCCACCAAGGGGCCACCCACTTACCCACTGGCTAGGCCAGGCTGGACACTGACCTTGGAAGGCAAGTGGGCATGGGGGACTGCCAGGAAAGTCATGTGGAAGGCTACCAAGCATGGCAGGGCTGCAGGGAAGGGTGACCTTCTGCTTGCCTGCCTTCGCAAGCTGGCCATGGGGACACCAGGAAGGTCCCATGGAAGGCAGTAAAGCATATTGGGGCTGTGGGCCATGGGGAATGGAGTAAGGAAGGAAGCCTGGGAAGAGAGGCAGGGACAGTTAGGCAGGCTTACCTGGCAGGCAGATCAGGGGTGCAGCGCTTCAGGCAGGCAAGCTGCAAAGCAGAGATTGGATGGGGCAGGGTGAGCCAGCAGTGATCGGGGGACCCAAGGCCCGGAAACAATCCCCTGCATGAACTACATGAGCCTATATATAGAAAGGTGGGATAAATTGTACTGGCAATATAACAAGATATACTATTTAGCCCGCCACCCCCAAAAAAACCTAATAATAGTTTATATGCTGTTGTGGAAAACATATGTCAATCATCTAAAATGACCAGTACAACTACTATAACCAAACTAGGGAACAAACTGGTATCAAATCCTAGTTTAACAACATCATCACCATCGCAACAAAGATTTATTGAAAGTATGTTAATTAAAGAGAAATCAGGTTGAACAACTACCCTATAGACTATGCAAGAAACACTCCTGATGATTTAGGAGTCAATGATCAAAACACAGCAAGCAATAGAGAATAATAGGGAAGAAGCCAAAAAATACCATGATAGTATTTTTAATTAAGACGGAAATGGTAGAGGCGAAGGGAAAGATGAAAAGTATAGATGATAGGATTGAGAAGATACAACAGACGTTGGCAGAGAATGAGCAAAGGATCAAGACAGTGGAAACTAAAATAGACCAGGTAGATAAAAAGATAGAGAAGATGGAGGAAAAATAGTTTGATCAACAGAGGCCTCAAAGAATCCATAGCCCATCTGGAGAAAGAGCTTCATATTATCTGAGGTTTCAAAACAATGGAGGATAAGAGAGAAAATCTTGGCAAAAAATGGCAGAAATTTTGGTGGAAATACTTTAAATAGATGAGAAAATAGATTGATGAAGTATAGCATTTACACACTAACTATGTAAAAAGACATCACCTAGCACGAGAAGTTCATATCAAATTTCCTAGAAGGGCAGTAAAGAATGATATATATAAGAAAACAAGAGAGGAATCAATTTTATATAAAGGCAAAGAAATCATAATATTAAAAAAGATTCCCCTCAGAGTGCCGAAAAATAGAAAACAGTATCAGTACTTGACAAATTATCTAGAAAAAATAAAACAATGTTTAGATGGTTGAGGCCAGCAGGCCTATTAATAACCTCGCAAGATTGATTATTTAGAGAAAGGCCTTGAATTTTTGATCATCACTGTGATGTAGATGAAGAACAGGAAAGCAGTGAAAATAGAGAAGTGGAGAGTAGGAGCCAGAAAGAAGAAAAACAGGTAAAAGAAAGAGAGAAAGAAAGAGAAGAAAAGAGGAGACAGGAAGAACAAGAAGGAGCAAAAGGTAGAATATTAAGAGAAACAAGGAATACTAAAAAAAAACAACCAATATATGCAATAATGGAGGAGGAAATTAAAATAACATCAATAAACATAAATGGACTGAACATACCAAAGAAGAGAGGACAAACATTTACAAAATTAAGGAAATTAAATTCTAATGTGATATGTTTGCAAGAAGTCTATATAAAAAAGATCATAAATTATTTGAAAATCCAAAATTAGGGAAACTCTATACAGCTTTAACACATTTAAGAAAAAGAGGAATAGCGGCATATGTAAAAGAAACAATAAAATCGAGCTTCATCTATAATGATGAAGAAGGCAGAATACTAATGATTAAACTGGAAACAAAACAAAACCAAACTCTACTTTATTAATAATAATATGTACCCCCAATAATAACCAATTGGAATTATATTAAAAAAACCATGAAAAAGTTATAGAGCTAGTTACAAAAATATTTGTACAATTGGGGACTTTAATGCAATTATAGACTGCAAAGTAGATTATAAGGGCAAAAAACAAAATAAAGATATACTTCCAAAATCATTTTGGGAAATGATGACAGAATTTGGGTTTAAGGATGTATGGAGAGAGGTGCACAAGACAAAAGAGAAATATACTTTTTTTTCCCCGAATCTGCATCAATCTTGATCTAGGATTGATATGGTTTGGGTGACCCAGAGCACTCAGATTGAGCACTGAGGTACAGGAGATTGAAATTGAACCTAATATTTGGGCAGATCATAGCCCTTTAAGAATAACCTGGAAAGGACAGAAAAGGAAAATCAGTTGGACAATGAAGCAATCTCTAGTTAAAGATAAAGAATACCAAGAAATGTTGGAAAAGGAGTTAAGAATATTATTTAAAATAAATATAAAAGAAGATACATCATTGCAAAATCTCTGGGACACAACAAAAGCCTATATATGCGGGTTAACAATAGCTTTTTTGGCAAGAAAAAATAACAGAAAAAGGTTACAACAAGAGACCTACAGGAAGAATTTTTTTAAAATGGAAGTAGAATTGCAAAAAGATCCCCAAAATAAAAGTGCAAAAGAACAAAGAGATATAATAAAGTATAAAATAAACCTGAATACTCAAGAAGAGTTGGCACAAAAAATTAGGATGGCTAAACAAAATTATTTCAAAAATGCAAATAAATCAAGCCACTGGTTGGCATATAAATGGGGAAAAAAACAAGAGGGAAAAATGATAGATAATTTACAGGATGAGAAAGGAAGGGTACAACACAATAGAGAAGAAAAGATAATATTATTCTCTTTTTTTTACAAAATTATACGCTTGAGAAGACGTTAAAGAGGATAAAATTAAAACATACTTAGAATCTATAAAACAAATTATGGACGATCAAAGAGAGATGTTAAATAGGCCAATTACAATAACAGAATTTGAGACGGTATTGAATAAACAGAAAAATAACAAAACACCTGGTCCGGATGGGATACCGGTTGAATTATACAAAAATATAAAAAATCTATTGGAAGGGATAATGTTAGAATTATTCAATGAAGTACTTGAAAAAGCAAGATTACTGCTCGCATGGTCAGAGGTTTTAATAACATTGGTACCTAAGGAAGATTCAGATTACCAATTAATTCTCATAGACTATCTCTCTTTTAAATTCGGACTATAAACTATTTATATCAATAATGGCAGAAAGAGTTATAACAATCCTTAATTAGAGTATACACCAAGACCAAAATGGTTTCTTGTCAAAAAGGCAGATTAAGATCAATATGAAAATAATAATGAATACCCTTGAGTATTACCAGGAACATCCTGAAAAACAGGCAGCACTGGTTTTCCTTGACGCCCAGGAAGAAAATTGGAAATTTATGATTTGACAATTGAATCATATTGAATATTGAAAGGGATGTAAGACAGGGATATCCACTATCTCCTCTTTTGTTTATATTAACACTGGAAACTTTATTAATAAAAATTAGGGAAGAAGAGGAAATTAAAGGATTAACTATTAGAAAAGAAAAATGTAAAGTTCAAGCATTTGCTGATGATTTAGCATTTATAATAGACGAGCCACCTGAATCGGGACCTAAATTAATTTTAAAAAATAAAGAATTCGGAGAAGTGGCAGGACTTAAAATTAACAAAAATAAAACAAAAATGATAACTAAAAATCTCGCTCAAAATCAGGATAAACAATTGGAAAACATAACTGACATACAGATGTTAAAAATTTTTTAAGAAAGTGCTCATCAATAAAAGAAGATAATTATAATAGAATATTAGTGCAAATAGTCTTAAAAAGACTTAGAAAATTGGAAAAAATATGCAATTATCACTAATTGGAAAAATATCCTCAATTAAAATGAATATCTTATCAAGGTTGTTATTTTTATTTCAACTACTTCCAATAAAACCAGGGAAAATTTTCTTTGAAAATTAAAAAAAATGACTTCAAAATACATTTGACAAGGAAAAAGACCTAGGAAAAGATGGAATTGTTGACAAATAAATAAATAAATAAATAAATAAATAAATAAATAAATAAATAATATGGGATGAGAAATATAAATCTCATGCATATTTTAAGAGACATTTGGTTAGGAATGCATTATTGCAAATTTGGCAGAACATAAAAAAACAACATTATACAAACATTCCAACTACGGACGCCAGCCTATCAGGGTGGGAGCCCCCCTTTCAGGACCTGGTTGCACAGGGTATGTGGTCACAGGAGGAGGCCAAGCACTCTATCAATTGGCTAGAACTCAGGGCAATCTTCCTGGCCTCAAGGCATTTGCCCGCCATATATCTGGTCACCATGTACTGGTCCTCACGGACAATACCACAGCCAAGGCACATCTGACCAGGCAGGGGGGCACCCGGTCACACTCTCTGAGGAGGGAGGTCACCTCCTCTCCCTATTGGCAGACCACATTGCGGGGATGGTCAATACCAAGGCCGATTGGCTCAGCCGGTCCACCATCAACTCGGCAGAGTGGCGGCTCCAAATGGACATATTCCAGGACATAGTCACCAGGTTTAGCCTACCAACAATTGAACTGTTTGCCTCCCCGTGCAACAATCAATTGCCCAGATTCTTCTCCCAGTTCCGCAGTCCGGGAGTGGAGGCCTACAATGCCCTCAGGGTTCCCATGGCCCTGGGAACTCCTGTACGCCTTCCCACCTTTTCCCATAATCTCCAGGGTGATTCAGAAAGTGGTACAGGAGAGGGCAGAGGTAATTCTGATGGCACCCCACTGGCCACAACAGCCTTGGTTCACTGAGCTCCAACAGCTGTCTATGACTCCTCCTGGACCATCCCGGTCCGGAAGGACTCCCTGTCCCAGAGATCCATTTATCATCCAGATCCAGCATGGTTGACACTGACCATCTGGTGGTTGAGCGGGGCTCTTTAGCCTGTCAGCAATACTGCCAGAGGGTCATTACAACCATGCTGACTTCTCGCAAGATTCTACCCAGAGTATCTACTCCGCCACCTGGCGTGCTTTTTGTGTGTGGTGTGCCCATGCCGGGTGCTCTCCGACTAGGATTCTGGTCCAAGGGGCTCAGGCCCAATACCATCCATCGGCAGGTAGTGGCCCTGTCATCTGTCCTATCTGCAGGGACGCCCCTTCATTGGCTCACCTTTCTGAGGTAAGACAGTTTTCTCGGGGGCATGCAACATCTGCCCCCCAACGGTCCACAGATTTCCCTCCTGGGACCTTGGACTCATGCTCGAGGCCTTAACCAGGGCACCCTATGAGCCAATCTGCAGGGTGTCCTTGCGACATTTGACATACAAGGTAGACTTCCTGGTTGCTATTACCTTGGCCAGGAGGATCTCCAAACTGTCAGCTGTCAGTCAGGAATGACCTCTGCATGATACATTTAGAAAGGGTAGTGCTCCGCCTGGATCCAACCTTTATCCCAAAGATCAATTCTTGGTTTCATCGGGTCCAGGAGCTGGTCTTACCTACCTTTTTTCCCAATTCAGCTTCGGACTTAGAGTGCAAATGGCACAAATTAGACCTTCGAAGGGCCATCCATGCTTACATAGACCGCAAGGCCTCTATCCGTAGGTCTGAATCCCTTTTTATATCCTTTCTGCCACCTTCCTTGGGGTCCAAGGTATCAGCTGCTACCATAGGTCATTGGCTCCAAGAGGTGATCACTTCGGCATATGATCTTTCTTCCCTAGCTAAGCCACGCAGGATTATGGCACACTCCACTAGGAGTGCAGCCACTTCTGCGGCCTGGTGAACCAGGCTTCCCTTGAGGAGGTCTGCCGAGCTGTGACTTGGGCCTCCCATCTTCAGTATGTTTGACATTACAGAATAGATGAGTTTGCCCCTGAGGATGCCTCCTTTGGCCATAGAGTTCTTATGTCTATAGCTCAGACCGAGGGTTGAGGAGCTTGATTTTCCCTCCCTAGAACACATGGTTTGGGTATGTCCCATTCTGGCTGATAGTTCCACCCACTATGGAGAAGGGGCGTTGTACCTACCTGATATGCTCCTTCTTGTAGGGTGGAACTATCAGCCAGTCCCTCCCTAGTTGTTCTTTTCCTTTAATGGCTGCCTGGGGGGGCACTCCTGACGGCAGTTGCCTGTGTTTTTTCCTGTTCAAAGATCTTCCTTGGTGAGTCTACCGTACCTGGTGACTATTAAGGTTATCGTGTCAGCATTTCTCGTTGGGGTTTTTCTGTTAACACCTGTTAATAAATTGGAGAACTTGTTGCTGGTGTGACCACACTGAGTCTTTGTCTTCTTCGGTCTTCATCATTAACTGGGTAAGCTAGGCAGAAGTGACCCCAGTAATTTAGTTATGCAGACTCAGTCATATCTGATTGGACAAGGTCAAACCCATCCTGGCTGATAGATCCACCCTACGAGAAGGAGCGTATCAGGTAGGTACAACGCCCCTTCTCAAGTGACTTACCGTGTGTGTCTGTGTATTTGTATCTGGCTATTCTCGGTCCCTAGCACTAGATCACTGATAGCAAATCTTTTTGTTGTCACATTCTGAAAGTGTGTGTGCGCACGCGCCAGCACCCATAATGCAATGCACACGTGACCCCCATGCACATGCCCCTCACACATGTGTGCTTGACCTCCCTATGTGCCCCCATCCCCGCACATGTGCGTGCAACCCCCTGCGCATGCGCACTGTCCCCCTCACCCATTTTTGGTTTCCAAGTTGGTGCAGGAGGCCTTCCAGGCCCAATACGGGGCACGGGGGGTTCACACGGCCCCCACACACCCCATTTTGGCTTCCAGGTTGGTACAAGCTTCCTTCCATGCACAAAATGGGGCACAGCCTGGAAAGCCTCCTGAACCAACCTTGCAGCCAAAATGGGGCGGAGGGCACTGCACGAGGCCCCAAAATGCAATTTGAGCACACTGTGTGCATGTGCCCCACCCCTACACATGCACACGCACACACACATCCCTTGCATGCACCCCACCCCTGTGCATGCACAGCAGAGACATGAAGACCAACTGGCCGGTGGGCATGCGCATGCACAGTAGAGCTGGTTGGTGCGATGGCTGGTATGGCCGCAGAGAGGGCTCTGCATGCCATCTGTGGTATGCATGCCATAGGTTCACCATCACGTCCTTAGATCATAGGTGTCAAACTCACTGCATCATCTCCCCAATATGTGACACATCATAACTTTTTTCCCTTCGTGGAGCCAGGGTGGACATGGCCTGCACATGACACATCCGGCCCACAAGCTGCCCGTTTGACACCGCTGCCCTAGATGGCATATGGTTATTTTTTTCCCATGTTACTCCCTCATTGTATCCATGTTTATGTGAATTTTCACTGCTCCATCAAGTTTTTGAAAAAAAAAATCTGTCATGATAAAATTCTTAGTATTTTAAGAAGTCTTCGATTCTGCAAAAATGCATACTTTAAGAGAATTGTTCTTAGACTCTTTTATAGACTATTATATTCTTTCTCTATCTGCATGTCACTAATCATTACAAAAAGAACATGTGTAGGTCAAATATGTATGGCTTAGGTTGGTTATAATGGCTGTTAGTATCCACTGGGATTAAGAGAACAAACAACAATTAAGTGATACCAGCAGAAGAGCAACACCAGCTAAAGATTTCTTATCTTTCTTTCCTGGGAAAACCTAAGGATTAAACATTTAGATAAATGTTATCTAAAGTATATAGTGATTCAGAAGGCTTGAGGCTAGTCACATTAGGAAATGGAATAGATGACTTCTATAACATAAGAAATTATGCTGCCCTTTCAGTTGGCCATATATAATTTTGCAAAGAAGATTATAGCTTGACCAAAATTTTGAAATAGAATTTACCTTTCTATTTCAGGATTTTAATACTAAATTTTAACAAAATTAAATCCTTTGGACTCATAATTCTTTCTTAATTCAAGAGATGGCCTAAACATTCACACATTTCTCTTTTTCCTTCTAGAAAAGAAGGGAAATGGATATAGTTCTCTCAGTGGCTAAGACGCTGAGCTTGCCAATCAGAAGGTCAGCAGTTCAGCGGTTCAAATCCCTAGCGCTGCCTAACGGGGTGAGCTCCCGTTACTTGTCCCACCTTCTCCCAACCTAGCAGTTCGAAAGCACATAAAAATGCAAGTAGGGACCACTTTGGTGGTAAGGTAACAGTGCCCCGTGCACCTTCAGCATTGAGTTATGCTCACCACATGACCACGGAGATGTCTTTAGACAGCGCTGGCTCTTTGGCTTAGAAACGGAGATGAGCACTGCCCCTAGAGCCGGAAAATGACTAGCACACATGTGCGGGGGAACCTTTACCTTATAAAATGCTACATATTAAGAGGTCACCTAAATTTAATGGATGCTTCCAGAAATCTCCTGTAACAACCAGATCCAATGCCCATTTTGTCCACTTAAAAATGGTTGATTTCCTAATGGCAATTCATCTTTAACAAGTCCCACTGATCTGCAGAACTGTAGAAGAAACCAAAAGTTTCTAAGATTTTTAAAACACAGACATAAACATCTAGTTAGATTTCACACTAAAATAAAATACTTTTGATGCAGGGTGTAAGTATATCTGCAAGAAGAAGCATTTACAAACAGGATTCATTCAATACAGGTCACAGAGAAAGGTTAGTTAAACTGATGTTCAGTTGCTACTCCCAAGAAATCTGAATACTTTTGAAATATTTATGGAAGTGAATGCTGTTATATTAGAACCAATTAAGGCACACGTGCATTTATAAGCAGAATCCAATTGCCCTTTTTCATCTTCTACCATCAGACTCACAGCCTGCTGGAGATCATTGATTTATTTGGAATGCAGAAAGGGAGAAAATCTAGCTGTGTTAATGAGGAGAAATTAAAAAGGGGAAACAACAGAGAAAGAAGAAGGGATTGTAATGCATGTAAGCTTTGCGTGGCATGATAAGGTTTGGGCAAACTTAACAAGGGAAGATTCTTGTCCATTTTCCAAAGACCAACAAGTTCATAGGGACTCATGAGGTGAAGCCTGATAATTTATTTACTACCATCTATCCGATGATAAAAATATGTAATAGAACAGACAACGCCAGAGTTTCCCATGAATTCACTGACTCCTACCACCACCCAGTACATCAGGGCAAGAAAGAAAGTGGGTCTAACTTCTACACTGAATGCAACAATTGTCGTAGTATTGATTTAAGAAGTTTTAAAGGGATCTCTTTAATTAAAGAAGTTTGAAGGATTGTGATGCCCTACTGTGGAAAAATATGATATTGCAATGATACATTTACAGTATAGGGCTGAAATTTTGTAGAAAACTGATTCCTTTTATATACTAGCTTCAGTATCCAAAGCATTTAACTTGTGAATAAAACTAAGCTGTATCTTTTCAGGGAACTAGATTGCTGACCATAAGTAATTCATATGATTCTTCTGTATAGGAACTGATGAAACCTTCTCTTATATGTAAGACATACTTAGCCTCAAAGCTGTTCATGCATTACTGGATAGTTGAAAGTTTACCCATCCCCAAATAACACTAATCAGGATATTGAGATAAATTAAAATAACATCTAATAGGGTTTTTTTCTAAATGGACACAGGCAAGTGTCAATAGTCTAACCTGTCAAAAAAAATTATGAGACCTAAGTATTATCCACATAGCATTGATATATGCAACATAACAACCTGGCTGCATAACATAGATTATGTATTAACATACTCAATCCAAAATATATTTTGCAGCTTTCAATTGCTGTATTGAGAAAATATATTCTCTTTAAAAATCTTCATGGATTGTGCAAAATATTTTAGGCCTCTTGTCTGATTGTTTAACTAACACCATGTTATAAAACCTGGATCTTCTACCATTATTTCAGAGCACTATATTCTATATCCTAAAGTAAAGCCAATCAATGATCTAATATCAAGGTGATCCATTTATTCATGATGACTAACAAAAGCTTTGAATAAAATCAGCCTGCATAAAACCCATAATTTTGCAAATACACCTTGTCGTCCAGATCAATTTTATTATGCTTGTTATAGCAGTTCATCAACTTATTGCAAAATTCTTGGGAGATGATGTCTTTGAAAATGATGCCCCTGTCAATTTAAAAATAATAATTTGATAGACAAATGTCAGAACTGTAAACATAAATTGCTTTTAAATCCTGGCTTTCAAGTATAAGATTAGGTGTTGGAAAAAGAACTCACACACCTCTAGGTTCCAAAATGTGGCATTAAACTGAAGATTGGAACTATAGCATTAAAAAGCAATTTCTGATTTTCCTGGATTTTTAAATGTTCTAATAAACAATTTGAAAGAAATGTAGAACATTTCATTTAATATAATTCTGAAATACTGTACTCATTTTAAAATTTTAGTTCTTTTATACAAAGAGGTTTAATAAATAAGCTCTCTTGTGGCTGTTCCTCTCTTAAAGAAAAAATATGAAATGATTCCCAAACGAAACAAGATAATGCTTAGCTCACTGTGAATGCTTCAGGGTTTCATATGCAATCTTATTGTAAGAATTAATGATGCATTTAAAGTGGTTTTACCTCTACTGTTTAATGTGCATATTTGACTTTTGCCTGTCAAATATAAGTTTAAGAGGGAGTTTTAGAGCCTGTAATAATACTGAGAACTTCTGGGACATTTTACATTTACAAACATTAACTACTTAAGAAGTAAAAAGGAGCAATAGCTAATGCAATCTTAACTATACCAAGCATGTTGTCCTTGGTCAATGGCAATTCCTTGACTGATGACTGGTACAAATTTATTATTGTTTGCATTTTAATGTTTCTCAAGGAAACCAAGGCAACTTATAGGTTTCCATTGGACTCTCACAACTGTTCTGTTAAGTACATTAAACTGAGAATTAGAAACTACCCAGGGTCTTCCAATAAATTTCATTTGAGCCAGGGTCTTTCCGATACTAATTAGCTACACTGGAATGATAACCTTTTCACCTTGATGTCCAGATGTCTCCTGCACAGATCACTTTCAGGAAGCTATTGAAAACCTAGCTGTCCTTCCAAGACTTGGGGTAGGTTGAGGATGGAGATCCTGCTGGATGGTTTTTCTTTATGTCTTTGTCTTCAGGCCTCTTGTTAATCTTTTTTTTTTGGGGGGGGGGGGGGTATTTTTCTCCCTTTTTAAAAATGTATGCCTCCTAAAATCATCAGGAATCAAGTGGCCTCCAAATTGCTAAAATAAGTAAAATAGCCATTAAATCTTATTGACTGCAATTTTATTCCACATTTTATGCCTAGTTGCAATAGAAGCAGATAAAGATAAACTTACCAAAAATGAGTTAGTGACATTAAATCTACCTTTTCAATATTTTACACTCTTGAGAAGATAGAAGAAATCTTCTCAAAGCAGAAGACATATTCTGCTTTACAGATTTTTTTCCCCTGTAGAAGGTCATGATTTTTAAAATCCCCAGAAGCAATAATTTTCAAAGTTTGAAAGGAAGCACATTTTACTGGGGGATCATGATGAAAGTCCAGTATAAAATTTGGAAACTAAAGGGATAAAAATCAAGGGATAGAAATGAATACTAAGCAAGTAACAAATCTATAATATATTTCTCTGGATTTACTCTGAGTGACAACCTGGTCTTATCAGCTGATAAACAGTAAGGCTTCATTAGTCTGTTAATGCATATACAACACATCTCTTTTACTTATCTTGTCTCCTCTTCCCACTCTCGCCAATTGCTCAGATAAAAATAATTCTCTTGCTGCCTTGGCTGTGTGAGATAGAGAGAGAACTTTGCAGACTGAATTGTTTGAAAAGTTGCTCCAAGGTCTCCACCTTAAAAAAGGGAGATGCATTCCCATTTAGATCTCAAAGCTGTCACTGCTACAAAAGTAGGGAAGCAGCCTCTTGCATAGCTTGTAAACAAACAAACAAAAAATCTTAGACATGTAAAAGGGAACTTTTTATGCAAAGAGAATAAAGATTTGTGGGTTAGACAGTAACACCACCAGATGGATTTGAAACTGGTTGACCAATCACACTCAATGTGTGCTCAATCGATAGTGCATCTACATGGAGGGAAGTATTCAGTGGAGTACCCCAAGGCACTGTTTTAGGCCCAGTACTCTTCAACATCTTCATCAATGACTTGGACGAGGGGTTAGATGGGGAACTCATCACATTTGCAGATGACACCAAGCTGGCAAGAATAGCCAACACCCTAGAAGATAGGCTCAAGATACAGAAGGATCTTGACAGACTTGAACATTGGGTGCTATCTAACAAAATGAAATTCAATGGTGAAAAAAGTAAGGTTCTACATTTAGGCAAGAAAAACAAAATGCACAGGT
>JANHGD010006356.1:628882-637991 GCA_027560375.1 Imantodes cenchoa
AAGATTTAGATTTTCTCATTTAGATTCTCAAAAGTCCAAAAGAGAGATATAGAATAACGGAGTTGGAAGGGATTATTATGTTTGATTTTCCTGCCTTGAAGGTTGGACTCCCTTAAGCAGGTGGTTAGATGGTGCCATTCCTCACCTGATAGATATATCTTGGTTAAATCTCTGACTTGCAGATTGTAAATGTGGCTTTGTTAATATATACCTTTACTTACCCAGTTTTATAGATTTTCTCTTTTCAGGAAGGCCATGGATTTATTCTCTTTGATTTGCTTTGGGAACTGTCATTTCTTCCCTGGCTCAAAGACAGTTCACCAGAATCACTGAACTGTGGAAATGGAAGTTACTTTAAGAATCATCTAGAAATGGAATCAACACTGTTGTTGTTTATTTTTTTGGTAAAAGCCTGGTTCAAATTACAGAAATGCCTAAATTATATCAAAAGGAAAAGTTTGAGCTTGTTGTTATATAAAAGTGAAGAGCAGCCGTACTGCTGCCCAGAGTTGCAGCTTATAAATCTTAAAAATAAAAAATAAAAAATGCCTTCATTTTCAGCTGAAGGATTTTCTTCTGACCTTGAATTCTAGAAATAGCTTGGTAAAATAAATTTATAGAGGAAGATCTAAAGTAGCAGGCAGAGGAAGAATTCAAAAGCCCTTACTTTTTGTCTAATTTTGCATATAGAAAAAGGGTTTAATTATTACACTAAGCCACAGGCTTTGTTTAATCATGGTTTAGTGCAGGGATGTCAAACTCACATTGTCACGGCGTCATCACGTCATCATAATTATGGGACCGCCTACTACCAGCAGCAACCTCCCTCCGACCAGTACGCTCCCACAGAGGGACTCCTCCGGGTGCCGTCAGCCAAACAATGTCGGCTGGCGGCCCCCAGGGGGAGAGCTTTCTCTGTGGGGGCAATAACGTTATGGAACGACCTCCCTCCAGAGATACGAAGGATCCCGGACCTTAGAACGCTCCGCCGTGAGCTAAAGATCTGGTTATTCTGGCAAGCAGGCCTGGCCTGATAGATAGTTTTAAATCTGGTCAATCTGGTTTTAACGGGGTTTTTAGCAGCCAAATTATTTCATTTATTTTTAATTATATTTATACTGTGTATTTTAAGATATGGCTGTGAACCACCCTGAGTCCTTCGGGAGTAGGGCGATATACAAGTTTAATTAAATAAATAAAATAAATAAATTGAGACAATTTTATAGCACGGTACTGGTAATGGTAAAAAGCTATTGTGCATTGAAAGATAGAAGGCATTTACAGTGTATTACTTCTATATAGCGTTGATCCACATTTCATTCAAACTGAATTCCTGACTACCATTCTGATCTTGAAACAGCATGCTGAGTAAATTCTAAAATGGGTAGGAATATACATTGTCTAGAATCTGAAGCAATGTCATTAATTCTGTACTATACTGAATGCCTTTAGAAATATACATTAATTACCATTTGTACATTATATATTACAAGAGTTGTAATGGAAATCACGTTAAAAAGGGATATCCATCCTCAGTTTGAATGCCACAGATCTGGAATGTCCATTTTGTCAATAAAAATGATAACTATACAGACAAAAATGAAACCATTCTATGAAATTTTAGTGAAAATAAATCACCCAGAAAGCAAGTTTAAAATTGCAACCTTGGACATAAGGAACACGGGTGCCTTTGATTTAATGCAATCTTCTATCTCTCATGTACCCACATACACACACAGTAAAATGGTAGATGTTCTCTCAATATTTCTATTGTTTCTAATGTTTCTTTGTTTTTATAAGTGATATAAATTTATTGAAAAATAATTCAGACATATGACAGGCTCTAAGTTATTCCTGTCTTGCTCTAAATTTTGGATGTACATTTCACCTTACTCTTATATGATTTGATAAAAGCAACGCTGATATAGAAACAGAAATGAGAATGGCCCTTCTAATTTTGGGGCCTCTAAATACTGTATATTTAAACTATGACTCCCAGCTTAAGCTATCCTATCCAGGAATTCTAAAAATTATAACTCTATTTCATCCGGAGAATGTTAGGTTAGAGATTGATGATGTAGGATACAAATTTTAACATATAATACAGGAACTCCTTAAAGAACTTGAGTAGAAATATAAATGTCTTCCAAATATAAATTCAATCTAAAAAAAATGTGAGCATGTATATGTGAGAGAAGCACATTATGCTTTTTTTATATTGGATGAATTAAAACTTGTTTTATAAAGATCAGTCAATACTGTATTAACATCTATAATTTAAAGATTAATAGGAATAGGAATAATATAGAAATAAAATTAATGACCACCCATTAGCTATTCCATAAGAAGCATGTTGAAAAAAAATGTTTTCACTGTGTACTC
Organism: Imantodes cenchoa; assembly: GCA_027560375.1. NCBI lineage: Eukaryota > Metazoa > Chordata > Lepidosauria > Squamata > Dipsadidae > Imantodes > Imantodes cenchoa. The sequence continues at coordinate 631,265 of JANHGD010006356.1, forward strand.
GAGAGTCTCCAACAAGCAACTGATCTATTGCAAGGAAAAAGCTCCTGGAGCAGCAGTTTATTTTAAATGCTCCATTTTACTATAACACTTAACTACCAGCAAGAGTAATTGCAGATAACACTGTGATTTAAGTTCAATTTCCAAGTAATTTTATTTAAATATATATAATGTATTTGCGTTCCAGAGGAAGATAGAATAAGTACTGCATCAACTATGCAATTTAATAAAAAGCATTCATAAAATAAATATACACTTCAGTCCTTATCTAGGAAGCTACAAATCATTGTTTTGCATTGTTTTTCACTCTTAATTACTTATTAGAAAGGAAAAAAAAGTCAGACTGCATTAAAGCTATCCCAAATAAAGTATTATTTGGCTAACTTCTTAGGGATGATTTACCTCCTGGTTTTTAGAAATTAATTTTGTGTTTATCATCTCACAAATGTTTATTTAAAGAAAGAGAAAGGTATATATCATAGTTAGTTATAGAATATTGGGGAAACTGGAGAAGGAGCCAAAATGTCTCATAGAAATTAATATTCTTGCTCTACAATCATTTGTCTATCTTCCTGCACAGAATGATATACATTCAGAACTTCATAAAGTTGCACATTAAGTCTAATTTCAAATATACCTAGATCATATTATACAAATCCCTCCGAAGTCTGATAGCTCCAAATTGTGTATTAACCTGTATCACTGCATAGTCCATTATGGATACATAGAGACCTTAACAGCACATAGTAACCTTGGATGTAAATTAATATTAATTAATATTACTAGGTTTCTTTCCCTCATTCTCAGAAAGGGATCTATATGGCCTTTCTTCTGTGCTCCAAGAATAGCACAGTAGTTCTCCTAGCCTTTGGATCATAGTAGCCTCAGAACATGAATGGATGGATTTTATTTGTTCTCCATAATAGAATACAAATGGAAAGGAATAAAATCTGTTCCTGCACACCCAAGACCTTATAAATATAAGTAACAGTACATACCTTTTGTGATCTCAGCTGGATAGGTTCAGAGAAATCAGCATGAACTTACCTGTTCTGATCCATGAGGCGGCAGTATCTCACAACAAACATTTCTGAATCAAAATTATGAAGATCATAGCTACACAACTAATGGCAGTTCTGAGTTGCTTATAAACAACGCCTTTCTTTAGATCCATCACTTTGACAAAATCATCATCATAAGAAGATGGCTTTCAGAAGTTTCTTTTTCTAAAACTTTATCTGTGTTTTCTTCCCCTTTAACTTCTTTGCAAATCAGGCACACCTGCAACTTTCCTACATGGTTCTTGCATACACAGCACATGTTATTATACATATTTTAAACAATAGAAACAGTTCCTTTAATCGGCTTTTAAATTTCAATTTACCCTCTGGATGTCATTTCTAGCAATTTATTCCTGAACATTAAGGAATATCTCACACTAGGCTCAGAGGCTGGCTTGCTGAAACATTGAAGTTAATTTGATTTATAAGGGGCCACCTAAAATGGGTGCAACAGTATGAACTATTTTATTAACTGCAAGAACAACATAAAATAATTTATGTTGTTAAAAGCTCTCCAATGCAGATTACCTAAATGCAGCTTTATAAGTGTAGCTTTGTATTACTTATACACTGGTTGTGTTATCATGTCTTTTAGGAAAAAAATCAGCGAAACATATACATATTAGAAAGGTATTAATGGATTATTGTCCCATAAAATAAATCATATATTAAGTGGACACTATTATATTAAGGAATTCTAAGGGGATATGACAGTGAGAGGCAGAAAATGCATGCCATGAACCTAGTTAATAAACATCCACAGGCCAGATTCCCATTTTTACATTTATTTCTAACAGTAAAGTTACCTTAACACGAACATTTTCCACCTATCTTTATCTAAAAGCTAAAATTTTCTTTGGCATCTTATATCATGAACATCTGTATTCATATGAAATAATTTTCACACTGAAACATTATGGAAATGTTTCCTTATCATGATATTTAGATACACTTTAAATTACTAATTTGAGTTATTGTAAAAACAGAAAATGTCTGTTACCTTTCCTTTAACACAAACCCTATATTGCAAGCAGAACACACATGAAATTATTGACCTTTTTCACACATTTCTTTCTTCAGCAGAAAACAGGAAGGTAGAAAGGGATATTTAACCTTTCCAAAGTCCAATATTTTTTTACTTAGCAAACATCATCCTTGACAGTAACTTTTAAACCTCCAATGGACAAAGGCTGGATTATCTGAGAAACCAGTTCTTTACTGCAAACTTATATAGTCCTTAGTATCTACAGAAAATGTGCAGAAGTCTGTAATTTTATCCAGCACCCAAGTCATCTGTTGTGTGGTTTCTACTTGCCTCTGCCTTTAGGAAATTCTCAAAAAATATATCCTTTTCATCAGGCTTCTGATAATTATTTTTAATTTACGATTTAAAACTTCTTCAATTCCATGTACCATACTCCCTTGATTACTAGAAATTAGAGTAAACTGTATGAAAGTGAGCTTATTTCTTTCCTTAAATTTGTAACAGCATCAGAGTATTTTCTAGGCAATTCAACAGCTTATTTTGAACTTAAAACAATTGTTATAAATTCAAAATATGGTGGTCCAAGCCCAAAAGATATTGAATATCTTTGGTATTTTCTATGAACCCAGATCCCATCACTTGCTAACTGATCTTTCTATGTAGATGGTAAGAATTTAATCCAGGACCTTCTCTATTCATAGACAGACTTTCTGTCTGAGCTACAGAGCTTCTTCAATGTATGTTTTTTCCAACCTGAAAAATTATACAGGTTTGAAAAGTTACTCAGGCATAGTGTTCCATATCATGATACAACTTGATGATAAATATATGTTACATTACCATCCTACATTTCTAACAATAAAGAAAATCTGTTCTCTCATTACATGTCCATGATGGACCATTTCCCAAGTTAAATTTGATTTAATGCATCATCTTTTTGGGTAAACTTTTGTTTGAAAAACATATAGTGAGGAAGAATTTAGCTTTTAATGCAGACAATGTATTAATGCATTCTGTAGAACCAGTGAAGCTTCCAGACGTCTATTTAAAAACTTTATCGAGTTTTGCATGCATTTAGAAAAGGCTACACTGAATAAGATGATTAGAAAAACTTTTAAGAAGCAAATGTACTTCTTAGCAAAGCTCTTATTATTATCTGGCACATACAGTTCCCTCTGGTTGCTATAAAAAGAACATCAATAATTTTTTTAAAAAAAATGTCTTTAAACATGAAAACAGAATGCACTCATACACTTTCATACTAACTCAGAGAAAATAAAAACTCTCCATTTCTCTTATATAATCCAGTTTCATATGCTAATTTCCCGAGAAGTTAACCAGACAACTCTAACATTAGAATTCATGCAAGTTTGCAGACCACACACCAAATGCTTCTCAGTTCCCTAATAAACAATTCAGTTTTTTAAAAAGGTGGTACTCACGGTCATTGCACTGATTTCCAGAATATGATGTCATGGAACAATCACAAGTAAAGCCTTCCCACTGCTGAATACAGATCCCTTGGTTGGCACAGGAATCTTCTTGACAGGTGGTGCTTGGTCCTGAAACGGCATAGCAAAAAATGCATGAAAGAAAGAGTAGCTACTAAGAAAGAGACACTATAATGGATTATGAATACTTATCTTCATGCAACCGCCTGCCCACCTTCTCCCCAAAAAGAAACTGTATGCTTTTCCATTTCATGGAACATGCCACAGAAATTCAGGACACATAAAGACATGGAGAATTAAACACTCAGCAACGAACAGGTAACTTGTACACAGCAGAAGGAAGGTATGAAAAGTAGCATATTTCCTCCTTGGCAGGGTCAGGAAAAAAATGCTTATAATAAGTACTATTTCCTCCAAAAAGGCTAAGACTTGTCACAGCCCTCCTATTCTCAGTTAAACAATTTGATTCACCAGTTTTCCTATGTTTTTTTATACTTATACATATATAAATGATGGGATTGTTATTTCTATGCTGCCTATATATGTTCTAGGGAATTTGGTATAAACATGGGTTGACAATCTTTGTCTGAGAGGTGGACATCATTGTGTGTGAGTTGGGTAGCTAAATAAATCAGATTAATAAATCAAATTTGTCTACTAAATCTCCTTCATCCCAAAAAATTTCTGCTGATATTTGGGGAAAAATTAATTGGACCTGGTGAAATGTCAGCTCTTTTTTACTTGTTCCTGTGCTTGTTTCATTTTCTCCCTTGTATTAAATTAAATACCATCATAAATGATAATTTTAGCTCTATACTAATAATTCTGAAGATATCAGAATTTTTAAAATTGCATAGAGGCTTTTAGAAAAATGTCTCTGGCGCATGTCTTTTTTGGACGTATTAAGCTAATGATTTTCCTATTTGGACTTTGCAAGTAGTAACTACCAATTTCATGAGCATTTCACATACTACTCCAGTGGATACTTCTATTCTATCCTCTTAAATACTGTAGAACAAAGACTGAGGATTCAAGATGAACAAGAAATAATTTTGACTTGCTCCATACCAGTGAGATATCTGGATATAATTAATTAGCAGTACCCTATAAGATTCATCTATCAAAATGGACCGCTACCCATTGTGGAATGATTGAAAAAACAATAACACTTTTGCTTCTTTAGCAATGTTGTCAAATCTACAAAGAAATAAATTTCTTTGACACAGGGACCAAGTGAATAATAAGTAGAAAGGTGATCCGGACACATCAATATAGCTACTTTGTCATATTCCCTTCTATCTTGGAAGGAAATCATGCTATTCTAAATCTTGCTGTCACCACAGCATGCTATCTTCATGCATCCACTCAATATTCTAAGGGTTCTAGTTCTAGTTCTTTTTATGGAAAGTTTAGCCCCAATCAACAGTTTTTAGCACATGACAAGATCTCCTCCAGTTTACATGCACAATGATCTATCTTATGCCCTGCAACCTTCCTACCTCCCTTTCTTTTTCTGCCATAGACCAATTGATTTTTTTAAATTCTTGGAACTATGGGTCAACTGGTTCATATTTATGATGGTCGCAATGTGTTGGGGTCATGTCATCCCTTGTATGACCTTCTGACGAGCAAAATCAATGGAGAAGCCAGATTGACTTAACAACCGTGTTACTAACACAACAACTACAATGATTCACTTAACAATTATGGCTAGAAAGATCGTAAAGTGGTGCGAAACTCACTTAACAAATGTCTTACTTAACAACATACATTTGAGGCACAATTGTGGTTGTAACATGAGGACTACCTGTATAACATTTATGGTTTTGCTAGCAACACTAGCTAAGGCACTTCAAGAGAAGGCTTATGCCTTTTATTCATGTAGAATTGTAAAATGAGAGCAACATATACTGCTGTTATTTGGATTATATCATGGAAATTTTACAGTATATTACATGAAGTTAGTCAAGCTGAGAGCTACACTGGCTTATATTAATTCTGGTAGGAAAAATGTCAAACTCCTGGAAATCTAAATCAACTTACCTTTTAAGCACCCCTCTAAAAACTTTCACAAATCTCCAAAGAGCCAACCCATGTTTGCAACAAGAAAACTGAGAGCAGATAGTTTCTGCCATTAAGTCCCCTCTTCCATGTATAACTGGGTGGTAAATCTAAATTGTCGGGTTAGGGTCCTTCATTTAACAGGCTGAAACTTTGGATAAACTTATACCACAAAACTGGATGGAAAGCTTGGTGTGTTTATTTCATGCTAGAATGAATCCACTTAAAGCAATTGATTGTCCTCTATTAACATGGGGATGTGGACCTTTCACATACCCTCTGCCATTTAAATTGGCTACTGTCCTTTCTGATTTTTCACTGCTTAATGGGGCCCTGTGCTTTGAGTTTCTCATGCTTAGTGTTAGGCAGTAAATGCTTAAGGACAGGATCAGCATTCCTGCTCTGAAAAATTCGTTTCCAAATGCCTCTTCAATTTAGTCAGGAAGGTCCACAGCATGTGGTCATTAAAGTCAAGGTTCCAGCTACCATGGTGCAATTAAAACGATACACATTTAAAAAAACAAACAGAACTTCAACGGCACTATGGCACTATGGCAAATAACTTGACTTTTCAAAAAAAAAACACCACACCGCATGGATATTTCTGCACATATTTCATGGTTTGGGGGTTTATTCTTGTAAGAAAGAACCTTCACGTAATTTGATTCACTAAATCAGCTTGGAAGTACTTGCCAGTTTATTGCAGACTAATCATCTAACAAATGCATAATTACAATTCACATGTTTCAAATAGATTTGTGAGAATGTTTTACAATGCATATCTGGAAAAAAAAACCTCCTTAGGTGAGCAACCAATCAAGATTGCGTGCCTGAATCAGGACTTTACCTGGATTTAAAATCTCTGGGGAAGAAGGGGAAATGAAGCGAAATTCTGTTCTGTGAAACCAAGTGTGGGAATGCTAAAAAGAGTTCTGACTTTCAGCGGAGATATAACAGGAGCTAGCTTACCTTTCTTTACTGGTCATAAGTCATATGTATAGATATTATATTTGCTTTTCTTCGTTGGCACTCACCAAGCATTTTTTACAGATCCTTCTTTCTAAGACAGGGGTAGGCAAAGTTGGCTCTTCTATGACTTGTGGACTTCAACTCCTAGAATTCCTCAGCCAATCATGCTAGCTCAGGAATTCTGGGAGTTGAAGTCCACATGT
>JANHGD010006357.1:0-10129 GCA_027560375.1 Imantodes cenchoa
AAAACACTGTGTTCTTAGGAGCAAACTCTAAAATTGCAGAGTATAAAATTACTGAATCTCAGTGACTGCACAATTCTAATTTACAGAATAACAGTGACCAGTAATAATGCAATCTGAGCCCTGTTTTTAAGGCCTTTGTTTTAAAAAACCAAGCCAAGAAATGCTGATGATAGAAACCTAATAATCTTCAAAATTTTAAGCACAAATATTCCTGTCTAAACGAATATTTGTTCTTATGCCACGTAACTCCCACTTCATTATGTGTAAATATCAGAGGGGTCTATAAAATACCCAACTCATCTTTTATTACCAGATTTGGTCATAATGAGGTCGTATATTTTTATATGTGTGTGTGTGTGTGTGTGTGTGATAAGAATACTCATTTAGACCGGAATACTTGTGCTTAAAATTTTGCAGATTATTAGGTTCCTATCATCAGCATTTCTTGGCTTGGTTTTTTTTAAAAAGACAAAGGACTTAAAACTGTGTGCATGTATGTATGTATGTATGTATGGTATGTATGCATGCATGCATGCATGTATGCATGTATATCTTTAACAAGGGCAAAACATGTGTTTGCAGATGCAGGCCTCACAAAAAGCAATTAAGCACTCAAGACATGGATTTATGTTGATGGTGAGAAGAAATCAACGTTCAACCATCTTGTGTCTGAGGGAACTTCTTGGAGTTCATGAAGTCTCTGGTTCAGTTTGACTTTGAAGAGACTTTTTAAGGGAATGAGGGCCCTGAATCATCCGACTTCTATGAACTCCCATGATTTTTCTTAAGAATAAAGGAATGAACTCTAGAATCATATGCCAGCCAAAGTGAACCAACGCAATACCACCCGTTGAGTTAGACCATTAAAAGTTTGATGGAAACCAATTTGGGAAGAGGGAATCTGAGCCTGGTGTTGCTCTAAAATACAATCAGAATAATAGAATCCAGAATCCAACCCAGGGCTGGAAGGGACCTTGGAGGTCTTCTAGTCCAACCCCCTGAAAGAAAATACTCAGAAGTGTTGTGCTTGCAAAAGCTCTCCTCACTTTCAGGACTCTCTGCTTTTAATTCATTGCTTGGTTCCCTTCTCATGCCTCACAATCAGGAGGTTGTGAGTTCAATCCTAGGTAGAGGCAGATGTAGGGTCTCCTACTTGGACAGGGGGTTGGACTAAATGACCTGCAAGGTCCCTTCCAACTCTGTTTATATACACTTACAACCTTTCATTTAGTGACCATTACACTGGCAGTGGAAAAAGTGACTTTATGACTATTTTTTCACACTTACGACCATCCCCGCGGTCACATGATCCAAATTCAGACCCTTCGCAACTGATTCATATTTATGACAGTCGTAGTGTCTCCCAGGCTCACGCGATCCCCTTTTTGGGCACTTCTGACAAGCAAAGACAACGGGAAAGCCAGATCCACTTAACGACCATGTGACTAGCTGAACAGCTGCAGCAATTCACTTAACAACCATGGCAAGAAAGATTGTAAGACGGGGCAAAAACTCACGGAACCACCTTCTCACTTAGCAACATCAATTTGGGGCACCATTGCAGTCCTACATCAAGGACTACCTGTACCCTTCTCAAGGCATAAATGAAAAGTGGTGTGGTGGTTTTTCTTCAATGAACAGCTTTTAACAGAGAAGAATGGGGAGAATTTATTGGAGTTGGATATCTTTACCATTCCTGATATTAAAGTGTTGGAAAAGGCTTCCCAACTAACCCCCCCCCCCAACCAAATTATATATCATCATTGAAGGGTGAAGTGTAATTCTGCTCAGAAATAAAGATGAAACACCCTGATCCTGGAGTGGCTAATCACTTGTTCTTGTCATGATTGCGATTGAAACTATTATTTCCCATTCAAACAATTGATTGATCTGGGATTGAGATGTACAATTGGGTATCCTCTGCTTTTAATAACATTTAACTCCAAACTGACAAATGACCTGACTCAGCACTTACTTAGTTTTTATGCAGAAGAGGCAAGCATGTGTATAAGTCACTAGATACTTCCATAAACTCTTACCTTGGACTTGAAATCTTCTCTGATATTACATTGAAAGGATCCAATCACAGAGAAAGGAGAACCACCACAATGCCCTGTTCCCTCAGCCGCCAAATCCTCACCGTTAGTACCATGGGTGAAGGTGTCAAATGTAGCTGAAAGGTCAAGGAGAACCAGAATGGTTGTACTACTACCAGCCCAGCTCTGCCAGAGGTTATTAACAAGCACTGTCTCAGCATATGCCTTAGCCTGAAAAATAACCAAAAGGGAACTACATAATTAGATTCTTCCAAGACCCTCTGTAGCTGAATCCCAAACACTTTCTCAACAACCTTCCTTAAAATGGGGACATTGAAGACTGTACAAAAATTGTGCAGTAGAATTGGGCCCAGTGAAAACCTCTTGAGGAGGCGATACATAATAATCTGCTGTGGCCTAGAGGTAGAGCTCTTGCCTCACAATCAGGAGGGTGTGAGTTTGATCTTAGGCAGAGGCAGATGTAGGGTCTCCTGCTTGGACAGGGGTTGGACTAGATGACCTGCAACGTCCCTTCCAATTCTGTTTATCTGTTATCTGTTATCTCAGTAACAGCAACGATATAATAATAATAAAAATCTAAATGACCTGGCGCTGTAATAGTAGATTTCTGTATATTCAACAAGAAATATTAATATATTATGCTGTTTCTCATTATGCATTTATTATAATGTCAATTTTTTTGATCTGATTAACTCTTAAGTGTATGATATAACAATCTAGTTCTATCAACTTTCTTTTAAATCTATAAAATGGAATATTTACTAGTTAGGACAGAGCTGATCACCAGCTGCATTTTCCCAATGGGAAAGGAAGGGACTTTCATCTGGAAAATCCCATTGTGGCTTTGTAATAAAAATATTCAAGTTACTTCCAAACCACTTGGCACTGCACAGTTGTGATTAAGGGTAACACTTCTTCAACAAAGTAACTTGATAATTGATGAGTGGAAAAGATTTGTTGGGAATCTAGATTACAATTTTTTCTTTTTTAACTTTATCTTAAGTTGTGGTGTTTTAATTTTTCTTACTATTACTTGTGAAAATCTGTCAGTGACCTCCTATTTAAGCTTTTAGTCTGAAAACTTACTTTATTAAGGATAGCAAACATAAAAACAAATAGGTTGTTTCTGGAATTGATCTGTTTTATTTTAGAGCAATATCACATACAGCTTTTATTAATCAGATACTATGATTGAATTTGCCATATTAGTGGAAGTATATGTATTTATATTGTAGGCAATATTATAAACATCAACCACAATCCCGAAGATAGCATTTAAAAAGAGTAAAAAGTCACCCCGCTATGCAGCAACAAAATTATAACCCATAGGCTCACAAGAAATCGGACCATGTCTCAGTAACAACAGCCAGCCACTCAACTATCAAACAAGCCTAAACCAGACCATGACTCAGAAACACCCAGATAACAACTCTAATCATAATCTGTATCACCCAGATGCTACTTAATTACAGCCCAGCAACAACAGTCAGCCAATCAAACAGTTCAAAATCAGATCATGTCTCAGAAATATCTGAAAAACTACATTCAGACTAATTTGCATCTCATAAAAAGGTATTTAAAGACCTATGTTCTGACAGACAAGCACAACTCAAAATGCACTGATGATGTCTCCTCAAATGGTGACAAAATGTTTGCAACCAAATTGCCAGACTCGGAGCTCAAACCAACAGCCTAACTACCAACCCGAGCTACTAATATTCAAACACATTTCATTTATAAACATGGCAGAATCTGTTTTTTCATATATGACCAACATTTGGAAAAGTAAGATTTTTCTAACAATTACAATATCGTTGGTTTTGTTAGAAATAAATGTGTGGTTTGTTGCTCCATCAACAGTCCACACATCTGGGGATTCCAATTGTAGATAGAATTTTATTCATTAGATTTCTGTCTTATCTTACTTTCAGGAGATCTATATGGCATTCAGAACATATCCATTTTCTATACAACACAAAGTGTGTAAATTAGAATGAAAAATTGTGATTGATCACAATCAGTTGATGACCTTCCAAAGCTGAAGGTATCCTTAAATCTGGGTTTTCTCTTAGATATTAACATAATAAACATTCAAAAGTGCATTAGTTCAAAATATGACAATAATATACAGTGATAAAGTGACAGTAATACCTTTACAGTGAGTTATTCACAGTAAATAGAAAAAAAAGGAAAACAACCCTTCATTTTCCCTTTTACAATAAAAATAAGAATCCCAGACATTATCCATTGAAAAATTAAAGTCATGTTACATTAGAAACAAATATAGAAATTCTTGCTGAAGTTGTCTTAAGCATGCTATTAGCTGAATAATCTTTGGATGACATACATGGTCTTAACTTTATACTAGGTATAAGGGTTCTAAATAACACAACCATTTGTGCCCAAAGACCAACATCTCAGCAGAATCTCTTGTTTCTTCTACTCTTTCTCACATATTGTTGTATTATGTCCACAGATTAAAGACACTGCATGTCTACCTCTGTAGGTATGCATCCATTAGGCAAGGCAATGATTTGGAGATTCTATTTGAAGCTGCTGTCAGTTAAGTAAAGGCAAATAATTAGGTTAAACTTTACATTTTTCTACTTCACTCTCCCCAGATTACTGTTGATGTGTTGTTTTATTTTCCATTTAATTTTCCAGTATCCTTCAATAAATAGTTCCAGATTTGGGCTTATTGCAGTGAATAAACATTGCTTTAATCAAAAGCAGAGATCTCAACAAATCATTCTTCTCCAAAATCTACAGAGCCATCCAGTTTGATGATCTTCAGAATTTGTTTACTTATTTTTATTTATTCAAAGTTGTTACAACTGCCCAACTCTCTTGTTCAAAACATCTCTCAGGTAACAGTTTGGTGAAAGCTACTGAGCGCTGAACCAATCGATACAATTTGTGCAGGTTTTGATATTTTGGATAGCAACAAGTCAAAGGGGATAAGTTAGGAAAAAATTAGAGGCTATTGATGGCAGTGATATATAGCACTATTAAGTTAATGAGACATCACCAAACCTTAGGCTGGCTAATGGTAGACATTTAAGATATTCTTAAATGAAATTGAATGTTATTGGTAAGTTCAATTTCTGAGATAGCAATCTATCTGTCTGTCCACATATCATCTGCATTTATTATTTTTTTAAAAACCCAATGGAAGGTAATACAAAAAAAATATCATTTTTTATTTCCATATACAGCGTGGCCTGTTTTGTTCAGAGCTAAAAATTAAAATCAGCTAAGTGTTTTTCTGATCTATGATTTTAAATATCTGCTGACAATATCTTACCTTTGCCTTTAAAAAAAAACAAATGAAAAGAAAAACAATAACCAGCATTCCCAAACTTTAATGGTTAAGCCTGAGTATGTTTTAAGTTAGGGCTGTCTTCATTTCAGGGACATTTCTATCAGAACTAGGAATTTATCCTGCAAGAAGGGAAATCTGTAAGGTCCCTAAGGTGTCTGTTTTGAACCTGTCCTGTTCTTAGGCATATTACAATGAAATGCATTGATGTTTGAAGGCTGTGCGATGACAGCCAAACCTCCCTTTCCATAGATCACTGTAGGATGTGATCATTCTTTTGTATTATTAAGGTTTAAATTCTATGTTTTTTCTAATACTGAGGTCCTACTTTTATAGAACAAATATAGTATGTATTTTTAAAGTGTGTAATAATCCTTTGCCAGGGGAATCTATGACAAATTCCTACAGGAAAGCGCAGAACATTTGAGGGAGGTGGGTGATGCCCTTATGTGATCAAAGCCCTGAGGCTTTCATCACATAGCCATGACTGCTATCTTGCCTTTCTGATGTTCTCTCCCACCCCAAATGTTCCTGTTCTTTCTGATACGAAATTTTGCCTAGATCACGGGTGTCAAACTCGCGGCTTCACATTGCTGTTAAGTGATGTATTGTCACGGGTTTTCTCTTTGTGGAGCTGGGTGGGCGTGGCCTGCCTATGACACATCTGTCCCATGGGCCAGCAGTTTGACACTCCTGGCCTAGATGGTAGGAATTGCAGATGGAACTGGTTAATGTCTCCCTGGTATTCCTTGGATTTTTTTTTTTGAAGGAAGCAGAATAATTACTGTGGTATGAAATACTGGAATGTAAACAATGTTTATGCCTAATATTTGTGGAACAAAAACAAAATATAACTTTGGAACTGTTTCCCAGATATTATCTCAGAAGTAGAATATAATGGACCATACAGACCATACATACTGGGGTTATTTCACTATTATAGGATCCTCTTACTGACCTTATAACATTTTAATCCCTTGTGAGGGGTTAAAATACAATTACAACTAGTTAAAATAAAATGCTTATTGGATTTAAGTAGATCTTATTTGCAACACAGTCCACAAATTACACATACACAGTTTCTTAACTGTGCTTTCATTAAACAGGTTGCAGAGGCAGCAAAGCAGGAACTAGAGGCTTTAGGGAGGATGGGCAATCTGTCCCATTGTCTCTTCCAATGACTGTTATCCAGTAACAGCATTTTAATTGGGTAACATGACATTAAAATGACAGATGGTAACTTTAACTGAACAGATTCAAGCAGAATAATAACAGTCTGCCACTATTTCTCTGTAAAGTCTTGGAAGTAAAGAATTAGAAATTTTAGCAATGTATTTATACTGTTTCATTCAGACATAATACACACAGTGCTAGTCCTTCCCCATCCTGATACTCACCAGTTATGCTAGTTGAAAATTCCTATCTGTCTCAGGCCATGAAAGCTGGTTACACTAAGCCAGGATCAAAAGACAAAGAGTTCTAAAAATATTTCATGAAGATGATGTCTTACTATATGAAGTCTCTGATGTGTGTTTTGAAAGTACTTCGTTAATGATGTTTATGATGTTATATGTCTCCCTAGATCCATCCCCCAAAATGAGGATGGAGATAATTTTGTGTCATCCTGAATGTAAACATTACATTTTTAGAACTTCTTTCATTGACTTATCTCATAAATATTAGAGATAACCTTACATTTTGTTTTATTTTTCTTGTTCTATCAACAGAAACAAATACGGATCAGTATCTGGACTAACTTTACTTTACATCTAATCACTTGTAACCCATTTTTAGGTGCATTTTTATTTGATTGCTGCAAATTGATCCCACATGTTTAAAAATGCTCAGGGAAATCTGTTATGAATTCTTGATACTTAGGTTGTAGCTATAAAGTTTGAAAAAGATTATTTTGATTTCTTTTGTAGAAAATTATAGGTTTTCTGCCATTCATTGAAACAAAATATACGGTAGAAAGTAAGATAATATTCTGAGTGGCTGACAACAGTGGCACATGAAAATTTTTTTATTTGATTTAGATAACTAAATCAATTGACTAGTTAGTCAAGGCAGATTATGAAGACAGTTAAGACATGCCTATGATCCATTGTAGCATATTACAATATATCCTTTCTAAGTACAATAGTAAGGGGTACCCTGAATGCAATTCCAAAACAATTGAGCACCATTGACAAATTCACCAGTTAATTGCAAAAGACAGCTTTACTCGGAATAACTTATATCCTGCGATGATATCTGTAACACCATCAAACACCCACATCTGCCTATCTCAAATTCTTGGGAAGGACTTGATAGGCAGACAAAAATGCCAAATCCAGATTGAACATCCAGCTGATTGTGTAACAAGTCATAATTAATAATAAGATTTGGTGGTTTAGGACCTAGAGATGAAAATTTGTATATTCCAAATTCATTTATTTGTATTATATTATCAGATAAATGCCATTCTCTTCTTTCTTTTCAATGATTCAATCACTTTTAATTTTATTTTTACATATCTAAGTTTTTCTTTTATTTGTATATGGTACAACTGATTGGTCTATGAGTGTAAATAAACATATTAATCGATTATGAGGCATCAAGTTGTTTTCAACTTCTAGAGAAAAAAAGATAGATTTATCCACTGAATGGAATAATAAAGAAAAATACAATTACTGAAAAAAGACTGAAATAGATATAAACAACTGTACTTTTTCTTTTTTTTAAAAAAAGTATAAATATTTATGTGGCAGTTAATGGTTGAAGGAAAAAGTGAAAGGAAGAATGAATACTATTGAATGCTTCTTTCTACAATCTATTTTTTATTATAGTGTATCCTCTTGCATTTCTGTTTTTATCTCCTTTTTATTCAATGCTTGCGCATTAACAAAATTAATTAAGTGCTTAAAATATGATTACTATATTACAATACAGAAAGATGGGGCTAGCATGTAATAGCACTGAATTATATTTGTGTATGTTAAGATGTAAATGGTTTTATCTTATCAAGAATGTAATAATCTCAGTCTTACCTACCCTGGAAGGAAGCAGTTTTATGGTTGCTTTGAATATTTTAGTCATACCATCTTATTAAATTTATGTTGGACTCCCTCTTTCTAAATTTATTGCACACACATAACTTGATTAAACTTCCTATCAGCTATTTTTACCTGGTGTAATAATTCTTAGTGTATAGTGCCACCTCATGGCTAGAAATGTAGCTTTTCAGTAATGGGAGAGTTTGTCCCTAAATAGAAAAGTTTCATGTTTTCTTAAATACTACCAGCTTCATGATAATTTACAGTTTTATGAATTCAGTCTGTGCCTTGATTGGTGGCATGAAACAGGGTCAGTACAGAAAGGCATGTATCTAGAATAACCATAGGATTCTTGTTTTTGTCACAAACATAGGGATAATATGACTATTACTTCAGATTTAATAGATTATGATCTCCTAATCAAAATTATATAGTTTTACAATGAAAATAAACTGGCATCATATTACCGTTGCAACTATTTTAGGAGTTATATTTATTTTTCCAATTTAGGGGCCTTGAAAGATCACAAGAGACACAACAGAAAGTTCAATTTTTTTGATGCTGCATTTTTAAAATTAGAGAGGTTTAAAGCAAAGTAAATATGTCACAGAGTAGAAGCCCTGAGTACCTTAGAGTCAAGGGCTTTATTATTCAAAACCAGCTCTTGAACATGGAAAGCAATCAGTAAACGTTGAAGTGACCAGACATAGATATTCCCTTACAGTAACATCTCACACACACTAGTATTCTGTCCACTGTGGTCTACAACAATTTAGAGTTGTTACTAGAATTATTCTTTCTAATAAGGTGTTACTATACTATTATGATGAACTTTCATCAGGAGTCAACAATGGTGGTGGAGGTTGACTTGCTCTTTCAAGATGAGACCATCATCATATAGTGCTATCATTAGGGCTACATCTGAGCTAAAGATGATTCTGGACAAATTGTAATTTTTTTGTTGGGATTAAGTCTAATCTACCTTCCCAGATTAGAACTTTTACAGTGACTACATTTTGGCCCATAATTCTGATCTAAAACTAGGTTGTAAAGCAGTAGTGGGTTCTAAAACCCGTTACTATCAATTCACGCACATGCTTGCGTTCTGAGATGGTGGGCAGAGCTTCCCACCACCGGCGCTATCGGTTCTAAGAACCGGACCAAACTGGGAACAAACCACCACTGTTGTAAAGCTTATTGATAATTTCTCAATCAAAACTGACACATGATATCACCTATGATCTCCATGACAGATATAAATGGGAGTGTGGAGAGGGCAAAGTCTTGTTGTACCGGTATCAAATTTTGCAGAAATCAGAGTTGACTGCTCTTTTCTCTTACTCAAACTGCCCACAAATTTTGGAGCAGAACCAACATAATATGACTCCCAAGTGGGCTCAGCAAGATATGTTCAATGGTATCCAAAGCCACTGATAGATCTAGGAGGGTCAATAGGGTTGCTATCAAGTCTCTTAATAGCCACATGTAAGTCAGAATGAAAGAGGCAAAATGAGTCTAATTCATTGTTTAAAAAGTAAAGGCTTAATATATAGAATCTTGGAAACTAATTATATCAGAATTCAGAACATTAGCACTTGATATATATTAGCATTCATTAAAATGGGGTCCCTGAGATCTGTGTGAACCTCTTTTTCTGTACCAAATTGCTAATACAGGTGGCTCTTGTTTAATGACACTGATTTAGCAACTATTATAAA
>JANHGD010006357.1:21954-32701 GCA_027560375.1 Imantodes cenchoa
CATATTAATGGTGCTACCCCCACGGCAGTGTGCCCCGTGGGGGTAGCAAACCACTACTGGATGAAATCAAGTCAATTTGTACGGGTGTCAGGCCGAAGCCAGATTTGCTCGGAGATTTTTGGCCTGCCACATTATACTATATTCTTTTTGGAACGTTTCTTGCTGTGGGAAGTTGGGAGGGGCGGTTGCATGAGGAGGTAGAGATAGTCATCATAAATTCCTTTTAGAGTCTCAAGGTCATCCTTTGTCCAGCACCTGCTCGGAAGAAGATGGGAGTGTACGGACCCATTGGCAGAAGATGAGTGGTCCATGTGACGAACCTGTGGGTGTGGGACAGGGGAATGAACTTTACACTGGAAGGAGAAATCCTGGGAAACTGGATTCGGGTTTCCACAGATGTACCAACGTGGCTCTGGGAATAAATTGGAACTTTGAGGAAACTTGCCTCAGACTCTGATATAAACTTAGATGTTATTTGGAACCCTGACAGAAGATAAGAAAAGATGGGTGATTGGGAGATTGGTCTATTCAGCTCTTGGGGAGATGAAGTCATGGTGCAGGAGGTGCCAGGGGCTTACTCATAATATGTCAACCTTGCGGGAATAATGCCAATTGTATCATGTGCAAAAATGCATTTTTGTGTGAATTCATTCAATGTGAGTGTGAACCTGGGCACAGACCCAAGACCAGTTGGGGGTGGAAATACCCCCAATGGATAAAAAGTTGTTTCCAGATATTAGCTGCCTTGTTTTTCTCCTGTGTGTCGTATTCGGGAGCATTCTCCCGTCATTATGCCTCTGATCTAGAGTCATTTTTATACCTTGTTATCTCACAGATTCAGCTGTTTTGTGCAAAGACGTGGCAAGGGAAGGAGGTTGGCGTAACTGGCTGCCTCGGGTTCAGTGGCCCTTTTAAATCTATGTTTCTCAGAGAACAGCGCAATGCCACTTCTGAGGTGCACACGATGTAAGATGAAGGAGGGTGGAGTCAAAAGAGGAATCAGCCTAGAATCTCTACGTAGCCACAAACCGACCAAGTTCAACCTCTCTTGAACGCCATTGTCCCTTACCTAATGCCAAGAGAGTGCCAACCAGTGAGTTTAGATTCCTGTAGCATAGGCGTGTTTAGTAATAAATCAATTTATTACTAATTTGTAATCTGGGTCTATTTGCAACCTGTTGCATGATGACTCTCTGAAAAAAATTGAGGGTGGGTGGGTAGGAAATGCTTGCACTAAAAAAACAGCTCTTCATTTTCTTGTTTTTTTCTTTCTTTTCTGCTTTCCCTTTGACTTGTTGTGTTTCTACCCACACACACACACACACACACACAGCCCTTTGACTTCAGAATTTTTTGAGGCACATCTTTATTGCTTGTATTTATATTTCCGATTTATTGCTGCACTGCCCAGGGAACGTGAATTACTTAGATATATAAAAGCATAATAAAGAGGCGAATAAAAGCTGCCTTTTTAAGAACGGAGGTCCCCATTAGGAGACATCCTCAGCCAGGAACCGCAGAAAGCATTACGGAAAGAGATCTCGTGAAGGGCAATAAAAGTGATTTAGAGGGAAGGTCGTGTCCAATCATAACAATTCTCCGCAATTAGGCATTTCTTCCAGCCTGCAAAACTTACTCATCCACTGCTGATTGTGTTAACTGGGACAGAGAAGTGATTGTTAAAGCTCAGGTACGCTCAGCTATAAATGCAGGAGTCGGCAGTCGCATTTCTCGCCCAATGTCACTGTAACCTACGTGCTGCGAGATGGACGGTATAAAAAGCCCGTTTCCAGGAAGAATTTAAAGCAGCCACTTCAGAGGGAGGGCAGCTGCCATGGCCTCGCTCTGGATTTTCTGGAAAGAGAAGGAGAAATGGAAAAGGAAACAAAAAAAAGGAGATTTCAACCTGCCAACTTCCCCTGAAGCGCTCCTTTTTTCTCCCAGACCTCTGGGAGGAGGTTTGGCCCTCAGAAAAGAACCTTTTGCCCTGCCAGCAAAATCTTTCAGCCCCCCCCCCCCACTGCCCGGAGTGGATATTTTTCAAGGTGAAAATTTTTCCTGTCTTTTTCAAGTCTCCTCCGAGTCCCTCCGCCTCTCTGAACAGGGGGGACGACATTTTGCAAGCCACGAAATCGCCTGCAAGCGATGGAGGACCCAGCAACGTTAAAGGATAAGCTTTCATTTCTTAAAACCCCTAAAACAGCCTTTGTGTGTGTGTGTGTGTGTGTGTGAAACAGAAAATAATTGAGAAGCACTGTTCCAATCTTAAAATTATTCTATCTGAAAATGCAACAGTAGGAAATGTCAGCAGGGAAAAATGTATGGATAGGTTTTTATCTCATGGCACATCATAAGAAAAGGAAGGGTGATGAGGTCATATACCTAATGTGAGGCCTAAGCATGCTTCTCCTTGGCAGTTTGCATTATACACTGCTGCTTGTAATAAAGTTTCTGAGTTAATTTGCAATAATCAAGAATAGACTACGAAAGTTTCCTTTTTGCTGAATGTATAAATCCAAAGCCCTTACGATTTGGTATTAATTAAAATAATGTATTTGCTTTCTTTCAACAGCTATGTCAGACTTGCTAAAAACTGAGTGCTAAATCTTCATTAGAGGCTTTCTGTATTAAAATATTTCTGTGAAATATTCTACTTGTTGCTGTCATTATTAAGAGAGGAAAATGTTACTCATATTGACAATGTAAGCTCAGTGTTCCCAAACCTTGGTTACATTAAGATCGTAATTACAGATAAGTAATCTCGCAACTGACATGCTGAAGGAATTATTACTAAGTGGAATCCTGTCTGTAATTAAATTATAAATTGATTTAAATGCCAAGAGTGTAAGAATGGCAAACTTCAAGCAGGTGGATTCCTTAGCTGAGATCCGAACAGAGATCTTTCCACTGGAGACAAGGTAAAATAGCCAGTGAAGAAACAAAATGCCATCTTTAATGTGAGTAGACCAAGGAGATCTAACATGTGGAGTACAATTCACACAGCCATTTCTTACAGAAAGCAAAAAGTCACCAGTGTAGGTTCTTTCAATGATATGATAATTTTAGAGGAAGATTCATCTAGCAAGAGAATAGAGAACAGAGCATTCTCCTTGACACTATCAATGATAGTCACAAAGCACTGGTCTTGTAACTGTTCTCATAGCTATAGTATCTACCCAATTAGAAATAACAATAAAAGTGTAATGAGAATGGTCTGAGGTGGTCCCCAAAACTTCCTTCCCACAATGACAACAATCAGCATCTATCAAGCAGTTGTCAGGGCTGAGAGGGATCATAAACCTGCCTACATATGAAGAAGCAATCAGATATTATAATTATGTTTTGTTAGGGGATTCTCCCATCTCTTGGCAAAGGCAACTCGGAAGCCTCCTTCTTGGTGTTTCTATAACCAAAGGCCACACGGTGGTGGTGTGGTGTCATTTTTGCCCCCATGCAGCACAGCAGCAGCAATAACAACAACAACAGAAAAAGGGGTTTTGTTTAATGAGCTTGAACTCACAAGCCTGCTCATCTAGTGAACTGTGACTTTTCAAATACCAACCTATTAATGTCAAAGGCAATACTGAAGGGAACAGTTCTGTTTGATTTAAAAAATACAGACAATGTGAAGTCTTCTATGCTTTAATATCTATCACCTATGGGGCTCCATTCATGCCTAATGCTTTATTCAAGCTAAGACCGAGTTTTTTATATATCAGATTAATACATATCTACGGCTTTGCACCTTTCTATTTTGATTTTTTTATTATCGGGGCTCAGTGGGGCCATTCCCATTCCCTTACTAGAGCATCTGCAAGCAGGTGGATTAGAGATAACTCTCATTGTGCTTTGTTTTCTCCTGACACTGTCATTAATCATTCCTTAAGCCACACTTCAACTTATAGTAATCAGGACTGGCTGTTCCTGAGCCGCACAAGAATTGCCTTTCACAGTGTAATGTGAAATTGGAAGCGAACGGCTGAAGCCAGACGCTTCTCCTGCGTTCCCCATCTATCTCATCATTTAGGTATTTATCCATCTCTAGCTTGTATTGGGAGCATCTCTCCGCTTCCCATGAGGACGGGATTGCAACAGAGGATCAGATTTGTTACCTAGGCTTTGGGCTTTGATTGTACTCTTATAAATTCAGGATTAAAGTGAAATTTCCCACAGGGCTATGCAGGATTTGCTATCATTTAACTGTTTAACCTGGCTGTTTGTGAATGAGAATCTTGTGGTCAACTGTTCCATAGAGAATATTATGGTAAGCCAGCTCTGAATGGCAGACATTGTGAGTAAATTCCTATAAAGACTGCTGCAGTTGATTCCAATTAACTTCCTGCTTTATATCCATTGTTTTCTTGTACAATTCTTATAATAAAAGAATTGCTCCTCTCCCCTTGCCCCTTACGAAATATAGATGTCAGCCTCATGCAGACATCCAAACGTTATAACAAGGATTTCCCCCCTTCTTGTTGCTGCTGTTTTACTCATATCTTATGCAGGCAATCAAAACTCTCATTCCTATTCTCTAAGATAATATCTCTTAGTATTATGTGCAGGAAATATAAATGTAAATCATGGCTAAAAATGTAAATGAATTATACTTGATGTATTAATAAAGGTTAATATGGAGAGCTGGAAAGAAGTCTGTTAAAAATATCAACCCAAAAATCCTCATGAAGATGTGTTATTAGGTTTGCACAAAAATACTTAAAACGCTGAGTTTCTTAAGAAATGAATTCAGTGGTTGGGTAGGATTAATTCCAACCTGAGTTTTAATTTCAGTTTCAAAATCAATTAAGGAGAAAATAGATGACATTGCCCTCTGCCCAATATGAAGAAATAGTGTGCTCTGGCACAAGAAATTCTGGTATAATTGTAACATGTTTCTCAATGGCATAGAAAATGCTACTTATTTTGTCTGCTTCTTCAAGGAAAAAAAAAAGAAGTACACAATTTCACCAAACGTTGTAACTCACAGTCAAATCAATTCCTTTAGAGGATGAATCACTTAAACCCCCTTCTATGAAATTGGTGCTAGTGCTTTAAAGTTTGTGCATTGCTCCTCTTTATTTCCAAGATAAGAAAACTACGGTCACATTTTCCATAAAATTCTCTCTGCTTCTTTCTGAGTGGAGCGTGAGCAAAATGGTGTGTTTTCATGCCTTTCAGAAAGAGACTTGGGGGAAAGAAAATGCAAATTTAAGTCACTGTTAAAATGGATGTTTCAAATAGAAGAATAATTGTCTAATGCTTTTAAAAACCTTTTCAAAATAAAACGAAATCTGTAGTTTTGGAAGATTTGTTTTTCAATTTAGTTGTTACTGTTTTGAAAACGGTGTTTGACTGTGTTACTGAACTGGGGAAAACATATGTTCTTGTGGTGGATTACTCACATTCTGCCCTATAGTCTTAGTTGAATAACAGGAAACCTGACTGTCCTCGTTTTTATTTTAATGTGAAATAACCTCAACATTCAGATGAGCAAAATTTCAGACTGTAACTACTGTTTCTGAAGCAACCTCTGTTCCCATTGTTCCACTGTGAAATCATTTCCTCTGGAGATAATTAGAGTTGCTTCATTTATTACATTAAATGATTAGCGTGCACTTGAAATAATTTGGTATATTTTCCTTTATTGCTGATGACTCTTAAATAGGGGCCTACTACACCCTTAACAGATAAATTAAGGCTGGTTTGGATCATTCTAGTTGTCTGCGGGCAAATGAGAGATTTTCTGTGTAAATATAACCAGGTGTGTTGAGAACTGTACGTTTGTCTTAAAAGCCTCTTATGCATTTCAACATCCCACCTGGTTCAACAAAGACGGCAGTAAGGTTGGGTGATGGAAAAACAAGTCCTTTAAATGACAACAGTTTCTCTGATGGTCTCCGTGTTGAAGCTGATGTATATAAAAAAAACCCCAGCAGACAGCTGCCTTAATGAAGCACTTCTCTGAAAGATTACTATGAAGCATTGGTCTGAATGGGATGAGACTACTTCAGAATGAAGGATCAATCCTTGACCACTGTGTTAAACTACATAGTTGTGAAATGTCTGTACTGAGATTTGGCTTTGGGATCATCTCTTCACATTTTTACAGCAGATATAATATGAGGAGCAAGAGTATGATTCTTACCACCAGTCATCTATTGATTGATCTGTGTGGAACAGTAGAAATGTTCAGTTGTTCTCCGCTAAACAGGGATATGTGTTAAAATGATCTGGGAAAGCTAACAATGCTGTGTGACATGGATGCAAAGATCTAATTTCATGAATTTAAAGCACTCTTAGTTCTCATTGTTGGTCCATTCAGAGTAAATAATAAAGAATCCATATGGTTTCACGGCTGTTCCTAGCTTAGTTGTTTATTTATTTTTGACTTTGTTTTATCCAGGTGGTAATCTCATTCAGATTAAAGTATTAGATTTGATTCCTAGCAGTATTGCACTGCATTACTTTAGTAGAGATACAATTACATTTGCTCATAATATATTTAATATTAAGAAACTCCTCTATACTATTATGAATCTTCTAAAAAGCCAAAAGTGTGATCCTCTTGAACTTTTTATTTGTAATGGCAGAAACTCCCCCCCCCATAAGAGTGTGCACCCATGGCTGAATATTAAGTTTGGCTTATCATTTATAGTTTATAATTTTCATTGAAAGTTTTAAGAATAATAAGTACAAATTCAAAGGGAACAGAAAAAGTAGAAAACATAGAAATACCAGAAAAGGGTAAAAGGGCAACAAGAAAAGAAAATAGAAATAAAGAGCAAATACAGAAAAATATAAAGGCATAGAGAAATGGCTTCACAGCAGTTATAAGTATAATTATATTTTAACCTCTCTAAAGTTACATCATAACTGTATTATTTCCATAATCTATCCTGTATTCACCAAAACCATAAATCACAATATCATTTTTTTCATTTTTGCACATAAAGTCCATAAGGGGTTTCCAGTTATCAATAAATGTAAGCAGTAATCAAAGAATCAATTTAGCTCATAAGATCTGTCAATTTCATCGACCATTCCTCTCTATTGTGGCTAGTGATGAACTTTCCTATCTTTGTGGGCATTTTGCCACAGTAATTATATATTGAAATAATATTTCATGACATTTTTTCTGTTAAATTAATCATGCTGAATATTCTGAATGAATTTTCAGTTGAACAGGCTTCAGCTGAATATTACTCTTTAATGTCTTCTATATCAATGTATGTATTTGAGCCTGTGTCCACCAAGCATAATAAAATGTTCCTTCATTTTATTATGCTTGGTGGACATACATGTTTCTGTTGTTTCTGTTTCCAACATACATTTGAAATTCCTTTATACTTTCTAGGTAACTTCTTTTGTGTCATGTACCAATGATACATCTTTTAAAAAAATCTCTTATAAGATCATAACATAATATAAATGTTAACACTTTTAACCACATATTTTTCATTAATTCATCTGCATATTATAACCAAAATTCTTAGTCTACTTTATCATACACTCTTTAATCTGTTCCTCCTCTGTTTCCAATTTCAACAAAAGTTTATACATTTTAGCAATTACATGTTCATCATTGATGCATAATTATACTTCAAATTAAGTCTCTTAAGTCTCTTTATACATTTTGAATCCTTCTGACAACTGTAAATGAGAAACTATCGACAACTATATCCTTCTGCTATAAGTTGCCTTCTCATCATTTCTTCAACCTTACATGTTTATTTAATAAAAATGTGTGACAATATAGAAAAAAATAATGGTAATTCCATCTGTCTCCATAAGGTTCATAAATCCCATTAGCATAGGTGTGGGCAATAAATAGTGTATACATAAATGCACAGAAGAAAACAGTGAATTAAATGAAATAAATGGCTAAACTAAATACTGAAGACAAACGAGCAACCAGTGTGATTGTACTTTAGGAGAGAAATCCTATCTGCAAAAATATTCTTGCTATGAGATACTGACAGTATTTCAGTATTTTATATTACAAAAGTAAAAAGTGCAAACATATTAATGAGATCTCTTAAATAGTATTCTGATAGGTATATTTATTTTAAAGTTTAAAATGTAATCCCTGTGGATGATACCAGTGCCTATGTGCAACTGGAGATAAATCCAAGTCATAAACTATGTACTGATATGGCTTATTTCTGTACAAGCCAGAGATTGTATAAATTGCTATGCGTAATTCTCACCAAATCCTACAGATTAGCAGGTCACCCAGTCTTCAGAAATCTATCATGTCAGTCAATACGATCTGGAAAAAATGCTTTGGACCTTATATGACTGCTGTTCCTTTTCTGGAAACCAGGCTTCTGTGCTTGAAAAAGAAATGATTAAGATTGGACTTAATGTGAACATATAATGAATTTAGGTATTTAGTCTAGACTCTAGTTTATAACTTCTTATTATGGAACAGCCTGGACCACAGTAGGCAAGTTCAGACAAGTACTCAAAAGATAGTCTGCTCTTCTCATCCCAAAGGGCACTATTATGGCTGGCTTGTTACGGGGAAGATCATGGTCAAGAATGTAGGGATCAAATCCTTTTTCCTTAAAATCACAGTAGGGGGCCACATGTAGGAGCCATACTGTAATCACTATGTATATGATAAATGTATTTTTTTCCTCTTAAAAACTTCCTTGAGCAACTTAAAAAACAGTGTACATCATTAGAACCATTGCATGCTATAGACATACAGTATTATACTAAAAGAGTGCTATAATGTTGTTTGTGTGTGACAGGCATTTTCTGCATCACAATGCTGTAATTCTACACGGATGTCACGGCTTAAGTGACATGCTGGCAGCAGATGGGGAGACTAATGCATAAGAGGTTTAAAGCTCTGCTTCTTCCTAAGTTGCAGCGTCTACTTTTAATATATTCATACTATCTTCTTTTAGAGAAAAAGTTATAACAATACCAGTAGTGGTGGTTTGAAAGGATGCAGTGGCTGAACACAATCTCTCTCCAACATTAAAGTAAAAATACCTGGTAGAAAGCAGTTCTATTATTCACAGGAAATCATGCAATATAATGGCTTTTAGCACTCCTTTGTAATAGCTTATTTAAATACTTTGGACTGCAATTGAGATTCCTATTTCATTCAGATATTAAACAAATGCCTTTTGTTGTTATTTTTGTTGTTGTTGCAATTGATCACACATATTTTAAATAGGTTTTTTGATTCAGAAGGACACTAGGCTAACCCTTAAGTCTGCTACCATCAAAAAAAAGTTATGTGCTTTAAAGTAAAATCTACAATACAGGTAGGAAGGACATCTATTTTGAAGTTTTAACTTTAAATTATGAAGTCTGCAAGCTATAATGATAACTAAACTTGTAATATGGGGAAAAAAATCTTCATTAAATTATCCAAGGATGCCATGTGTAGGTTTTCAGTAGATTAGCTATGCAACATACAAGGGAAGTGGTTACATTTAAGGGATTTGCTTCTCAAAGTAAAAGGCATGAGCAGTACAACCTTTTCAAATATGTTCTTGAAGAAGAATTAGGAGAACGGTAGACCAAATTGGAGAATCCTGGTGTGATGTGATGGAACATCTGTGGAGTTGTGCTAGAAATTGGAGAAATCTTCCCTAACATGCACAAAGGTGGAATACTTAATGTAAGCACAAGGCAAATACTTTATATTGCCTTACTATATAATTTTGGTTTCCTTAATTTAGTCGGTTAGATTTATATGGACATTAAATATACTAGCTGGTGTTATTACCTGACCAAATCTTTCACTGGTACTACATCTTGATGGTGAAACTGCAACTTTCTCCTTTGCCTTGATACAGGAATCATTTTATTCCTTGATAAAATGATACTTTTATATTTTTACATAAATGAAGGTCAGTTAGTTGACATGTCTCACCTTCCCGGCAAAATTCAAATGGCCTCCATGCTGACTACAGGCTCAGTTAACACTGATTATCAAGAATGGTGATGATATTCTATTGATATTATATAGAATAATAGAGTTGGAAGGAACCTTGGAGGTCTTCTAGTCCAATCCCCTGCTTAGGCAGGAAACCCTACACCACTTCAGTCAAATGATTATCCAACATCTTTTAAAAAACTTCCAGTGTTGGAGCATTTAGAACGTCCGGAGGCAAGTTGTTCCACTGATTAATTGTTCTAAGTGTCAGGAAATTTCTCCTTAGTTCCAGTTGCTTCTCTCCTTGATTAGTTTCCACCCATTGCTTTTTGTTCTACCCTCAGATGCTTTGGAGGATAGTTTGACTCCCTCTTTTTTATGGCAGCTCCTGAGATATCGGAACACTGCTATCATGTCATTATCCCCTTGTCTTCTTTTCATAAGATTAGATATATCCAGTTCCAGCAACTGTTCTTTATGTATTTATATGTTTTATCCTCCAGTCCTCTAATCATCTTTGTTGTTCTTCTCTGTACTCTGCACTCTTTTCAGAGTCTCAACATCTTTTTTACATTGTGGCAACCAAAATTGGATGCAGTATTGCACAATATTGATGTGGTGGAATATGTTGGACCTAGAAGCCTTTTAATCATGTCCTGGATTAGCATGGGAAATGATCAGAATGTAGCTGGAATCATGAAAATAAATACCTTAGGAAAGTTACATCTCGTTTACCCAGATTAACAGAATAATAGGGTTGGAAGGAACCTTGGAAGTCTTGTAGTCCAACCCGCTGCTCAGGCAGATTCACTACTGGTTTCCCCCTAAGCCAGTGCTTCTCAATTATTTTCT
>JANHGD010006357.1:294683-314761 GCA_027560375.1 Imantodes cenchoa
AATAAATAAATAAATAAATAAATAAATAAATAAATAAATAAATAAATAAATAAATAAATAAATAAATAAATAATACATACCACCATAATTTATTTTCTATTTTTCTTTATTTCATTTTATAATAGATTGTTTTCCAAAATGTTTGAACTTTACAAGATTGCCAACAAATATGGGTGAGGTATGATGTCATTGCACATTGATTAATTGATTGTTTCTAACTTTGTTTTAGGAATTTTGCAAGCCAGTTACAGCCTATGGAAATTTCATGGCATTGAAGCCTTAGTTAATTTTTTAAAAAAATTAAAAGTAGAGAGTGGGGTCCTGTATCTCGATCTGGTCAAACATGCTTAAGTGATAAATGAAAGCATGGAGGTAAAACAAAGCATTTTATGGATTTGGCACTTTTTATTGTCCAAGCAAATCACCCAATTTTTTGAAAATTTGTCAATTTGTTTGTAAGGCATCTCACTACATCCTTGCATATTTGCTAGACTTAGTAACACATATTATTTCTATTAGTAACAAAGGCATGCATAATTCCATGTATTTGTCTGTTGCAAAAAAAAAATTAAAAAGCAGAACCAATATATTAAGAAGGTTTTTAATGTTGGGGGGAAAAACCCTGCAGTTGTAGATCAAAATGAATTACTTGTATACTATATGATATCCTAACAAAGGTAACCTACACGGAATCCTGCTAGATTGGACATATAAATTGCAGTAATTAAGTGAATAAGTAACTAATGAACTACATGCTATATAACTAATTAGATTTACTGGATGTTATAAGTGTAAATTACCTACCTTCCATTCAAACTATGCAGAGGAGAACAACTAATAGTAAATATCCTGATCTGTTATTAATACAGCAGTAATTTATCAGTATTTACTAAATCCAACATCAGACATCACTTTATTAAATTATTAACCTTGACATGGATTATTCCTCTCATAATCTATATTTTGTATTAGTTATATTTCTGGGTTCCCAGGGCTATTCACCGACACTACACATTTGCACCAGAAAAAGTCATTGTTAACTCTCATATCATTCCAAGTTCCAGTTTAGCAATTCCATTATTGTGGAGTACGGGCACACAGGCGCTTCCAGATGCTACATGATGAAAACATAATTGTCATATATGCATAGCCAATGTACGTATGTATGTGTATGTATATGTATATTGGAATCAACTCTCCCTAATCAGTTGTGTGCTTTATAAAACAATGCGAGAGAGATGACAATGCTGTCATTTGTATATGCTGCTTCAGTTCTGTAATGGAAATCTTTTTCCTCCCTTGCCAACTCATTCCTGACAATGTTAATGATTCACTATAAAGCAGCTTCCCGGCTATGATTTGTGACATCCGTACTGGTTAGGTGGGAGGGCTAGGCAGGTTTCTAGGGAGTGTTTTGGATGCAGAAATGCCTTGAAGATAGCACTTTATTATATTTAGGACAAGTATGACATCCCACTTCAAGGGAAAGGCCCCTATACATATTGAGAAGGGATTTCTGTGGTTTAAGTGGGGAGGAGAAGGTTAGTTTAAAAGAATGCCTCTGTGTTTTTTTGAGGCGACATGAAGATAGGAGGGAGAGAAATGGAGGCAGGAGGCAGGAGGATTATGGATAATGGAAGAATTTTGCCGGAGGGTATTTGCCTGCTTTGCCTATTCCTGTATAACTAGAATATTTATAATTCAAATACTTACCTTTAATAATTAAAAACCACAGAATATTAAAGACAAAAGGTAGAGAATATTACATACACACATATAGGTATCCTGCACTAAAATCCTACAATGGCAAATTGCAAGAGGTAGATTTAAACGAGGTTTTTTTAAAAATGAGTGTTTTAAAAATGCCTTGTTAAAAAAAAAAAGAATTTCTAATTCACTCTAGTTCTGCCAGAAGTGATACTGCCTTACTGATTTTTCCCTTCACTTGACAACTAGTGATGGGGGGTGAGCTACTAAAAATATACTGCTTAGTAGTTTGACATTAGTACCTCAGCAATTAAAAAAGTGGAATATATCCAAAGTCCTCCACCCACTCCAGTTTATATTTTTAATAAGTCCTGACTCTTTATTATTATTGCCATGATCCATGAGAAGGTCCATTT
This sequence comes from Imantodes cenchoa, assembly GCA_027560375.1. Taxonomy (NCBI): domain Eukaryota; kingdom Metazoa; phylum Chordata; class Lepidosauria; order Squamata; family Dipsadidae; genus Imantodes; species Imantodes cenchoa. Next base: position 296,807 of record JANHGD010006357.1, read on the forward strand.
GGGTAGAGAAATTAGAAAGAACCCACAGGCAGGACATGGGCCTGGTGTAGCATAAGTAACCTGGTAGTTATTGAGGAATGTCATCTTTTTCCGCATTCAGAGACAGTCTCTGATCTGCTTTTCATAGCAAAAAAAACAAAGAAAAACAGCCTTTTCTCTGGATAGAGAAGAATGTTTGAAAAGAGAAAGAGACCTCAAATGTGCCCCTAGGTATTATAAAGCTGTCAGTTACAACCAGAAAACAATACAAAGGCTTCAACAAATAATTTATAAAGAGAAACTACAAAATATATTGAAATACACAGTAATACACATACATACATACATACATTACACATACACACAATTCTTTGTTGTTGTTTTTTAAATTAATCTTATTTTAAAGGGTTCAAATAACTATAGGAAATTAGGGCAGGAGTATCAGACGGCTACTATTATTTTATGTACAAGAAGCTTAAATAATCAAAATACATCTAAATTTAGTTGCCGTATTCAGTGTAAACCAAAGCTCACTTACTGAAGCATGTGGCCTTTAGGAAAGTGAATTTATGGATGGTAGCTTAAACTGATGTTTGAAAATCGGAGGTGTTAATATTTACACCTTTATTCATTATGGCAAGGAAAAAGATTAATGAAGAATTAAACATCCACATCTCTTTGCTCCTCTATCAAGCAAAGTAATCCCTAGTTGAACATTAACTCAATCTGACAATAAGGAAGAGAAACTTCTTTCTTGTGTATCTATTAAGTGAAAGAAAGGCAACTATATCTGATTGCCAGATTAATATATTTATGCTAATGTAACTATTGGTATTGAATTAAACGAATAGATTCTTGTTGTTGTTGTTATAACAGAGAGCTGAGTGTATCCACTCTGTAAATATGTGGAGACAAAGAAGAAAAAAATGGTGTGAAGCATGCTAATAATATAAATCCTGTGTGACAGTTCTTGAACACTGTCAGGTTTATAGGAGACTTGTACTGAATTGTGTTACTAATGACTACTTGAAATGTTATTAATCAGCATACCTATATTTTAGAGGATAATATCCAATTAATAACAGAAGTGCTTATGATCCATGATGTTAAAAGTGAGACAACCACCAAAACTTAACACATCTCTTGCAATATTAAATACTTCCTGTCCTAATAACATCCCGGTCTCAGTATTTATTTATTTTACAGATTTGTAGACATCCACGCCACTAGTATGTTAAATATATATACATCAAATAATGGGTTTATAATTAAATATACCAACAATAAAAATTAAACCAATAAAAGACATTGGTAAAAAACACTAACGTTACCCCATACGATTAGAGCCTGCCATAAACAGCAAATCTGTTTGTACAACAAAAATAAATCTAAATAAAAATGTGTTCTTAGCAGTAAAAGAGATGTGGTAGTAACCCGGTATTATGGACCATAAAAAACAAATTGTATTTATTTGTTTTTCAAAACAAAAGTGTGTGGCTAGACTTGTTCTGCAGTTGGATAGCAATAACTATTGAAGAAATCCAGGTATCAGACTAATATCAAATAAGATGCAATTATATTTTTAACAGTAGGATAGATGGCAAATTGTTTAATATGGAATTTCCTACTTATTTTCCTAATAGCTAAAGATCACTTAAGACATTTTTGATGTTTGTGCTCACATATTTGTTTATCTTCTTCTTCACTCACAGTGAAGCTTCATTCACAAGTAAACCTAATTATGCTTGCTATTAAGTATTGATTAAGTTTTGACCCAAAGCATGATGCTACTTGAAACTAAAGGAGATCATGTTACCCTTGTTCCCATTCTTTGTTTTAAAAAATCAGCCAAACTAACAACTGAACCTTATTCATGTACCATTCATGGCATAACATTTTGTAACAGGCATGAGAAGAGCATTAGACCTGAATAAGAGCATACAACACTATGAGAAATGCACACCTCAGGTGTCCTAATTGAGCATATAGAATACTATTGCACAATTTATTTGTGGGATGCAATACTCATATGGAAGAAAATAAGAGCTTTCTCATGAGTGTGAACCACAGCCTATAACATACTCACTTATAGTTCTGAAACCAACAAAGGTTATAATCTTCATTAATTCCAGTTTTAGGAGTACTACCTGAACAAACCTCCTGCAAGTGAAGCACTTAATAGAATCCAGGCCAAGTTTTTCAGTTCTTCAGTCAGTTCTGGAAGGTTTTCCAAATACTTTCCTCTTAATAAATCTTCAGGATAGATACTGGCCAGTTACATCACTATCCTTACCTGTTGCTTTGAGGTGATGATAATTTCCTTAACTAACACCACAAATACTCCTAAAGATCCTGCAAGTAGTGGTACATACAGTGATGCCAGGCAAAATCTGGGATCTTGTTCACTTAGAAGATTCCCAAACATTACAATGTTTTTATGATGTGTCAATCCACCATAAAAGTATATTTATTTTTAGCTATTTATTCACAAATATTTAGGTAAACCTACTCATTAAAAACATACAATAAATATTCAAAATTGCAAAAGTATATTATAAACCTGGTTTAAAAAAAATAATTATTGTGGCAATGTGTGATGAGTTAAACAGAATAAATGAAGAAAATGCTTGGGCAAAAGAATGATTAAAATATATTTATAGGGAAAGTATACTACAGGAAAACTGCGTTTAATCACTCCATTAAAATGTGTTCCATCGCAATAGAAAATGTTCACTTACAGTTCAGCAAGATTAACAGGCTGTCGTGAAAACCAATAATATACCACATATTGAGAAAGTATTGTTTGGCCTACATAGTAGAAGTCAAACCTCAATTATTCTAGTCCTGAGTAAAATGTTTATAAATTAGCCAAACTGGGGGAGGGGGGGGGAGCTTAGAAACCAAAAACAATACCTTAAAAATAGGTTGGTTTACAGTCAGTACAGAGTCTTCGGCCTAGACTTTAGGGAAAGGAATCCTACTAAGTATCCAAACATCCCAGCCATATCTGTGTACGTTTTGTGTGTGTGTGTGTGTGTGTGTGTGTGTGTGTAAAATCATACACATATGCACATATTGAATTCTGCCCTCCCTCCCATGCTAAATTATATGTTTGAATGAAATCTCTCTCACTGCCTAGGGAGTCTTCCCACCTCTTTGGATATTTGCATTTATCTTCCAAATCTATTTTAATGAGCTTTGTATTAAAAACTGGTGCTCTTACCTCTTGAGCCTGATGAATAGGTAATTACAGCTTCAATTCCCTGCACAGGCCTTTGAAAACTCATCTTGTCACTAAAGTTATGGGCATAATATTTTAATTGTAGATAGGATAGTATTGTGATATTGATTGGATTGAATGCTCAACCCACTATAATGATATTCTAATACTTCTATCTAGACGTTTTCTGAAATGAGAGATGAATGACTATTAAAAGAGAATATGGGTCACTTGTTTTTGTAACAAATTATTTCATTATTTTCACCAACAACTTTAGGATTGATATCCAACTTTTTGGTTTGTATGTGCATAGCATGGTTTTATAGCATGGTTTTGAGCTGATACCGTTAGTATATGTGCAAAACTGACTAAGTAATTGTAGTATTTTAATTAAAGTCCTGACCAGGCCAATTGCTTTTTACTATGCATTAGGTAAGAACAGGGAGAGAGCTTTTCATCCTTCTAAAAACAGATTGAAATGTATTCATTTGCCACCTCCCAGCGAGTTCAGTACTAGTGCTAATTAAATACAACTTTGCAAATTTTCATATCTGATTTGAAGTGTCATGTTTGCATGCCCTTTGTTTCTTGCCCAGAGAATACAATTGTGCCTGCACTCATGTTGTTCATTTATAACATACAGGATGTGAATGCTCTTGCTGGCATTAGTGGTCTCTCTGTACTTGTGTGGGGCATATGGGATTACTACATCTTCCAGAAAGGGAGCTGTGGTAAAGAAAATACAAAGAGAGAAAGAGTTTTATATACTTCAAAAACTAAGCAATTTTATTATCTTACAAGCTTTCATAGATCATGTCCACTTCATAAGGTAAATGCAGTAAATTCCTGTGAGAGAGCTTTTATGCGTACATATATACAGTTTCAATATATTGGTATAGCCACCCATCACTTCAGAGCTAAAATGTAGAGCTAAAATGGCAGTGCTTTATGCTGTTCTTTTAAAACTAAGATCAATTTCAGAAAGCTTGAGAAGGTCCCTGGAGTCATGACTGACATAATTAATCTCAGTACAAACTCTATTCTGCACCTGAATGTTTGGAATTTTAGAATTGCAAGATATAAGGGCTACTATCACAGTCCATTATATTTCAGCTTGGGGAGTGATTGCCTAATTCATTGGTTCAACTCCAGTCCAGCACTAATGCAAGATGAGGTCAAATGGCAAACTGACTTATGGGAAGTATAATTTTACACCTGGGCTGTACTGTTTAAAACTGCTAGGTGCACATAGCTGAACATTATTATTTTTCCAAAATATCTTCCTCTTAAAACAAAATAGTGTTCTTAGGCTTCTATCTAAAATTCCATATTTCTATGTAGTTTATTTTTATAGTTTGTTTATTTATTTATTTATGTATTTATTTATTTATTTATTATTAAAATTTATAGGCCATCCAATCCCGAAGGACTCCGGGCGGCGTACATGAATAAAAATACAAAAACAGGTATAAGTGTAACACATTAAAACAAACCCACAAAAATTAATTTAAAATACCCATATATCCAACATCCATACGGGGCCAAACATCCAGGTGTAGAAATTATTAGCCCCAGGCCTGACGGCAGAGCCATGTTTTAACCGCTTTTCTGAAGGCCTATAGTTAGTTGTTGTAGAAAAAATATTAAGTGCTGTAGAACCCAAGTCCATTATGAAGAAACCCACTAAAGAATGTCCACATTTCCCATGGCAAGATCTACTTCTGAGTTCAGCAGATAGCTTCATGGAATTTAGCTTTTATATTTTTAATTTCTGAGCAATAATCAAGATGAAGAATAAGTTCATTTTTTTCATAAAAACTCTTGTACCCAAATGTCATTGACCAAAGAAACATTACTTTTACTTACCTAAATAGGTACATGTCCTTTCAATATAAAGGACATTTCTTAAAGAAAGAGAAAATGTAAAATTGATATATTTGCTCTTCCAAGCATAAATATCTTGCTTTTTTAGCTCTTGAAACTACTTAATTACTATCCGATGTTACTGGTTGGCTGATTGACTGATTGATTGTTTGCCATCAATGTGGTCCAGACCAGTGTTTCTCAATCTTGTGAACTTGAAGATATGTGGACCATCTTCTGGCTGGGGAATTCTGGGAGCCGAAGTCCATCCATTTTCAAGTTGCCAAGGTTGAGAAACACTGGGATAAATAGATTTTCTCCATAATGGTATTTTCCTAAGACCATCTTTAGGCATTCCAATTGTGTACTACTTGCTATTGTAACTAACTGCATCCATCTTGCTTCTAGTGAGTTACCACCTTTTCCCTCCTTTTTTAGCTGGGAATAGGGTTCTGTCAATTTAATATAGCTAAGATCAATATTCAGATATTTTTCAAAAAGTTTACCAAATTGTTTTCTAAAATTTTCCATAAACTGGGTTGGGAAAAATGACATCTAAAACATAATATGTCATATTTGCCCACTATCAAAGTCAAGTTTAGAAGTTAATGGTAAGTACATCAACATTTTGGAAAGAATTGTACCAAAAATTATCAAAGGCATCTAAAATTTTACTTATTACTCTATTTTGGAGGGGTTCTTTTTTACATTTTCTGACTATCTATACTTCTAAGTATCTAAATTTATATCCAACTTTGTCTTTTCTGTAAGAGAAATTTTTCAGCAACAGTCAATTAGATTGAGATTATTTTTCATGTTTCCATTTTCCCTGAATAGTTTAATCCTGAAATAGTGCTAGTGTACCACAAGGTGTTGCAAATCATTCAGTGATATTCCGCACCTGCATTCACACAGACCACTAGTGTTGATTTTAGACTGACCTTTGGAATTTAATTTTAAATAACCACTAGAAAAATTAATCTCTATCTAAACTGTTGAAATTCCAAACAAGTGTACAAAGCCCTTGAGTTGCATGTCCTATTTTGTTGTATGGTAAAAATTGAATTCATTGAGCCTTTGCCAGCATATCTTTCTTTCCTCTTCTGTAAGGCTCAAAGAGTTTTAGACAATTATTCTGCAGAATCACATAATCCATGAGCTGGCAATCTTTTCTTAACTGGGACCTTTCCTCCCCCCCACTTTTGGTGGGTTCTTCTGGAATAGGATTTCCCAAAATGATCAATGCTGGTTGACTACCATTGTCATTATTGTTGTTGTTGTTAATACCACTATAGCCAAAACTGTATTTATTAGATTATTAATAAATTCTTGAGAATCATAAACAATCGGAAACTTTATGAAGGGTCAATAAGCTGAAGAGTTTGGGAGCCCATATTCTAGAAACTGGGATCATGGCAAAGATGCAGGGAAATCACTAGAAAAAATACAGACAGAATCTGTGGCCCCTTTTCTGTCTAGTTCTTCATTGGTGTTATTAAATTACATGAATAATTTAACAATTAAACTCTTTGAGTTTTATTTTATTGTTGTTGCTGGATTAGGAAAACAAAATCATGCATCATCATAATTCTGCAGTACATTCATAGAAAGTTCTGGGTGGTATACAAAACGTGACTGGAGTTGATACACTTATACATATATGCATTTAGAAGTAAATCCCATTGAGTAATGAGAGTTTGGGGGTTTTTTTAAAGTGCAAAATATCATGTTCAGTCTTATCCTCATTAAATCAATGGATACTGGCTGCAACTGTGGTTCATTAATTTCAAATAGACTAATGTAGAACTTTCCTTGGATCAATTCACATCAGTCATATGTCACTGGAAAATCACACTAGCCTCTCATAAATTATTCCTTGCAGATATGGACAAGTAGAATTATAATAAGATATTCTCCAGATTAGTACATACATAAACCTAGCTTTTAGACTGATTGACTGATTAGTCAGTCGACCAATTGATTCATTTTTCAAATGGTTGTAGATATTAGGGAACAGGGTCCTGGGAAATAATTTGGCTGGACACCATTTTAGAGATTGGAAGCAAACTTCTGCAATAAGCAATAAATCTTATGATAACAGTGCTTTAGCTATAGCTAAACTATTTAGCCATAGTTCTAAAAACTGCTCTATCATATGATATGTATGACAGAGCAGTTTTTAGAACTACGGCTAAATTGAATATTCCATTAATTATATAAGAGAGTTAGGGTTAGGGTTGGTTAGTGGGAAGATTATTCTAACAGCAATTAATAAATGTTTTTATTGATAGTTTTGTATGCAAAAACTGTTACACTTAAAATAATGCACAATTGTTATGCTGTTCTAAACAAGTGCCTTTTTAATTGTAAATTTCATTGATATTTTTGTCTATAATCTTTAAACAATATTATTTTATGATTTTACATTAGTAAATGGCCTTTGTTAAAAACATATTTCAAATGTAGCTTTGTCTTAGTGATGAATCAAAGTTTATTCTATAGGAAAAGCCAGGGATATAAACCACATAGGACTGGCTGGGCTCAGATTTTCTATGATTAGAGAGCTGTTCCAAAGAAGGGAGTCACCAATTACTTCTTACCTTTGCTGTTTCTGTATGCTTCCTAACAGATGCAAGAAACTTCAGTAGAACAGGAGATGTTAGTGAGTCTCTAAAGAAAAAGGCTCTTCAATCCAATTTCCTTCAGTAGGTTTTCTTCTGGCCTAGCACTACTTCTACAATATATGGATTGCTTTCGTTCACAGACGAATCCCAGCTCAGATTATCATTCTCTCTTGTTCTGCTGTTTGTAAATGTGCTGTAGGGATCCATTTTTTTGGATTACTATTGTTCATTAACTTTTTGTAGACAATGAGAATATTACTATTCTCTAAGCTCCAAAGGAACAGGCAGCCAGTCTCCCATCCCTGTTCCATGCTACATAATAAATGTTTTTTATTATTTTTATTCATATTTTGACATGTAACATGGGTACCTGATGCTTTAAAGAAGGAAAGGGCACCAACAGATGCTTCTAAGAGACTCAAATTGGTGTAGTAGTTAAGACACTGAGCTAGAAGCCAGGAGGTTGTGAGTTCTACTCCACCTTTAAGCATATTAACAGGATGCCTCTGAACCAATCACCTTTTCTCAGTCCTAGGAAGAAGACAAGGGCAAACCACTGTAAAATTTTGCCATGAAAATTGCAACCACTAGTCCAGGCAATCTCCAGGAATAAAAATTACTAGAAGGCATTTTTAAAAATAGATATTTCTAAAAGGAGTTAAATTAGCTATCTCGATCAGAATCATTCTCATTTCTTCTTAGCTGGACCATTCCTGATATCAACAGTAAAAAGAAATTCTTCATGCTTTACTTTCAGTGGTGTGTGCCATTACTCTCAATAAGTTTTAAGCTTGAATGACTTAAAAATGAGAGGGATGGGAGATAAAAAATGGTTTGGAATACGTATCTTTGAACTGAATTGAATTGAATAGAATAGAATAGAATAGAATAGAATAGAATAGAATAGAATAGAATAGATCCCTAAAACATGTCATAAGCAATAGAAATAGATATAAAAATAACACGAAAACACTATTTCATAAAGAAATGGTATGGTTCATCACGCTGATATATTTATAATTCCAACATTTAAACAATTCCTTGATTGCTAAAACAATTTGAAAACAACCAAAACAACGCCTATATTCATGGACATTACCAGATGGAGCAAAAAGAAATCAAACTCTATTCTTGTACCAATACTATAGAGATTATAGAAGAAGATGGAAAATATAACATCACAGTTGTGGCATTCCTACTTGCAATGAACATACTACTGCAAGATTACATAGCCTAAAAGTCTAGGTTGAGGTGAATCTTTCCATCCTAAAAAAATCTATCTGCGAGTTGACACCAATTTGACAATAGCTAATCAATCAATGAATCAACTTTATAAAAAGAAAAGAGTGTATGTATTATTCCAACTCTGTTTAAACTATTTATTATCTTCACATTGCTTCTTTGTGTATAATGCTCAGCTCAAATGAGTGGTTCAGATCAGTTTTCAGAGTCTTGTTCTCCCATTCTTCATGCCTATTTTGTTTTTGTTTTTCCCCAGAAAACATTCTTTCTAATCTGTTCCAAGGTCTGTATGTTTCACAGTTTCACAGCATTGGAACATGTATACTGTACTTAATGTGTAAACATGTAAACACATGGTGCATTATTGAGCTGTTTCTTTTTAAAAATATGTCTATGCTTGTAGTCATCACTACATCTTTGCAATAATTATTGAGTCATATTTCAAATGGTAGATTCAATTTAACACTACTTTATCACTTATAATGTTAACATTATAAATAATGTCGGACACTTTGGAATATATTTTCTCTATTAGTTACTTCATGTAGGTTTTTAAGAAAATCATTTAGTTATATGGAATATTTATAAAATAGTAGAGTAATATATCTGGACTTTACTGTTTGGAGCAGGATATGATATTAAGTTCTGCTACACCAGCAAAATTTGAAGATAATAACATCTGGAGATTTACACTGACTAGCAGTGAGATGAATGACAAAAGTGGGAGTTTTTGCTAGTTGTGCAGTTTCCCTATGGAATTTAGAACTCTCTAAAATGAATGGTTCAGATTATGTTGGAGGTTTATCAATGTATGGAATGCTCCTCACTGCAGATGCTGCCCCTTTAATCCACAAAGATCTGTGAAGGCAGGCAATGGGAAAAGACTAGAAGAATGGGTCCAAGAGAATTATCCCCATCCTCTTCTTGCAATGCTAACTCTAAATGAATAGGGTGATAGAATTCTGAATAGAAACATCAAGGAAGTTAATTTGCAGTGCATGTGATGGGCTCTATTTATTTATTTATTATTATTTATAGCCCAATTTTCAGCTAAGATTGAATCCCAAAGCAGATTGGTTGGGTGTTGCAGTTTTTAATTCAGGGTACAGACACAGTATAATTAAAGATGCTTGGGTATGCATATAGGAAACAGAAAAAGCAATTTGGCTTGGATTCTGGTATCTGATATTATAAAATAGGTCATTTAATTTGGAGTGTAGATTTAGATCTTGAGTAGATATCTTAAACTGAACTGACCCAGGAGTTTCCAACAAGGTCTTATTCAGAATAAAATTGAATAAGACTACTTATTCAATGTTGGTCTACTTACAAGTGAAACAAAACCTTTGTTAGGTAGAAAACATGTTATGTATGCCCTTTAGATAGAATATCTGGTTCAGAGTAGCCACTATCGACTGAGAAATACATGATAGGCGAATGAACATGAACATGGAAATCCTCACATACACCAGTGCAGAATGGTGTAACATAAGAACTGTGATGAAAATAGCAATCTAGCACCATCACTCTGGTATGGATACTGAAGCAAAAATCAATCTGTAATATGTGATAGATCAAATTGCAGCATCACAAAACCATGCTGACAAATCATATTTTCAAGTAATACGTTGCAGCAGCTTACTCAAGCAGATGTCACCCAGACATGTTGGACTGCAATTCTCATTATTCCCTGGTCCAGTATATCTGGGTGTCACCTGGCTGAGAGATGCTTTATTACTCTATGTCCAGTATTTGGGAAATATGCCACCCGGAGCCACGTGTGTGAGATGAGCAACCATATAAATCTACTAAATAAATAAATAAGTCAACAATGTCTCCTGAAGTTTTTATATAGTAAAAAAAATGTCCAGGATTCATCTATAACTAAGAAGACTCAGTGACTGTATATAAACCATATATATGTAATATATTAATAATGGCCACTGAACAATCTTAGACTAATCGAATTTCTTAGAATGAATATGATTAAAGAAAGAAAAGTCATTCTGAGTCCTATTCTGATCTACTTGAATAAAAGACATGAATCAGATATATGCTATTTATTTGTTTTAACAATTAGCGATTTTTCAAAGAGTTGCATAATAATACGGCAGCTGATTTGTTAATACACATGAAAATAAAGTATAAAAAATATAGAAACCTCACATATTCTCAACTAAGCTATCGGTCCACGTAGGTCAATGTGGTCTATATTGATAGATAGCAACTTCTCAGGGTTTTAATCAGCTCTCTCTGGAGATGTTGCAAATTGAACCTGGAATAGTTTGCATGTAAAATCTACTTTACAAACCTGAGCAGTTTGATTATAAAGATAAAAATAATAAAATTAATTTAACCTGTATTTCAATATAAAAATGTAAAATGAATTGCATTTTGAGTATCTTTTGAAATTTGTATACATAGCTATCAAACAATTTCCAGCAACATTATGTAAAATGCAGGAAAAAAATGTCTTGATATGTCTGATTGTATATACCGCTTAGCCAGTGGGATGCAGGTAACAGTATGACTCTAGGTGGTAAACAACATTAAAATGATTTTAAAATTAATTATAAAACTAATAACCAGAAAAAAATGTAAAGCCACAATTAAACATTCAATGAAACCAAGAAATGGGTTCCATTCCTCACTTAGGAAGAAGTGATTCCCTGATTTATAAGGGGAAAGAGTTGGTACAATCAAATTTGCAATCACTAAAATCTTGATTAAGGTCATAGACCATAAAATGCTGTTATGACTGTCTATCTCAATGAAGCATAGTTATAGTATTCCTATGGAGTTGGGAGGGGGTTTTTTGTTTTTATTTTTTTGCTTTTGTATGATCTATCTAGTGAGGCTGACAACTTTTAGGACTAACTATGAAAATTGAAAGACTCACCAGCCAAGAAACATGCTAAAGGCTACCACCTGGCAGAGTAATAAACACAGCCTTGGAAAAGATTTCAGAAATCAGGATGAGATCAGAACTGGGCAAAAAATTGTTTTCCATATAGGACTTTATGGAAGTGAAGCTTAGAATCTGAAGAAATAGGATAGCAAGAGTACTGATGCTTTTGAACTTTGGTTGCAGGAGACTCCTAAAAATGCCATGGATAGCCAATAAAATAAACCAGTTGTAGAGATGTTTTTGACAGAGAGAGGAGATCGGTTACCAAAATGACAAGGAAGAAAGGAGGAATTCAGAAAAAATCTTCTCAGACATATCCCTAATTCACATTAAGATAAAGAGAGAAGAGGTGAAATATAATCAGACTTATAAGATTGGTGTCAGCCCCAACATGTAGATCAGACCAAGAAATCAACTCAACGTTCAGACTAAAAATATAATTAATTATAGCAATGGAATCTTGCCTTTGAAACCCCTATTGGGAGGAATTTTTTCTCTAACTTCAAGGTAGCAGTGAGTCCTTAACATTAATAGTCCTTAATAGATATACCCCCAAATAAATTTATGTAAACCTCTTGAAAGCCATCAAAATTAGTGACCATCACTCCATTTTGTGATATTAAATATTAGTCGGAGAATGTACTAAGTAGGCAGTCTTAAACTTAATTTTATAAGAGCAACCTAAATTTGGTTTCTGCTACTATCTAATAACATTTTCCAGCGTCACCTGAACTATTATCTCCCCTTAGCACTAAACAGCAGCTATCTGGCTGCTGTTAATATGAGGAACATATTATATTTAGTTTTAAAAGCTTTCTAGATGGAAGGATTTATACTGCATAGCAGAGAATTCTGTGATTCTCGGCATCAATGTAAGGAAAGATTGACTATTTTCACTGCTTTGTGAAATGCAGCTCTTTTGTCCTTAAACACCTTCATATTATGGTTTAATTTCTAAGCTTCCTTGGTAGGAGTTCACTGAAATTTTTTTTTTAAACCCTGCATTTTCAAACAAATTTCACTTTGGCCTTTTCAAGCAATGCCTTGCAAATTTCACCACTTTTCATCTCATACAGTTCTTCAAAAGATGCCTTAATAATTGCATGAGAGCGAGAATCTGAAGAGCATTCAGGCAGCTAATATAAGTGCATTTGTAAAGGCTTTGTATTATAAACCCAGAATAATTCTGGAATGACAACTATAGTCTCTTCTCCAACGGGAGGAATGTCTTATATTATGAAAGGAATGATTTTCATAATCAAGTTTGCTTTTTAAAGAGGGCTCAGCATATTTTCATTTCTGTGGGAATAAATCCAAGAGTGTTTTATGTCTTTTATTATACTTGTTAAAGGTCTTGAATCTAGACTGTAGTAGCAAACAGTACAGGCTGTAGGCTTTAGGTTCTGTTTTCTCCAGTAGATGTCACTTGCAGTACATAATAATTTATGTAAAAAATAAATAAATAAGAGAAGTATTTGATCCTTATGTATTTGAAAGCCTTTTTAGTGCTTGTGGTTTCTTACGCAGACAATAAATTCAGGCATTTAAGTTCTTTAAACCCCAACAGTGAAGCAAATTAGTTTATTTCCAGTTTGATGTAGGGAAGTGTTTTGATAAAAATTGCATTAGTTGGAAAAAAAACAAAAACAAATGAGAAGCAAATACATTTCATGCAAAATACAACAACTTGATTGCAATCAGCACACTTAGTATGGGTGTGTTGGGTTTAACTTGGGTTTAAAATAATTTTACTCGCTTACAAATGTTCTTTGATTCTGTTTTTGAATCACCTCATATATTAATAAGGAATGTACTACTGGAGTGTGCGTCCTCAAATATACTTGCAAGCTTGGCAAAATTTGCAGAATTATATATACATATCTGAAGAGGGAAGAAAGAAATAAAGGGAAGGAATAATGCCCAGATCAGCTTAATGATAATTTTATGTACCATGTGGCCCTAATGATAACTAATGGGGAGAAGAGAATGGTAATTAAAATGGACAATTTAATTGGAGTGGCTTAGAAGACTTCATGACTGGCTCTCTAGATTTCTGGATAAGGACACTGAAATGTTATTGTTTTTATTGAATCTTAGGGGGGGGGGGAAATAGCAGGCATGAGTGCTGGTTTACAAATGCAATTGGAACTTATAGATATGCAAAACTAGGGGGAAATCATTTAGGAAACAAGACAGAAGTTGCAATGGAAGTTAGAATCAGCCAACAATAACTGAGTGTGTTTACTGACTACAGGATATTGAGTAGTTGTGGGGGAAACAGACACACACACAAAAATGGATGGGGTCAGAAAATGGAAAATCCTAAAAAAAGACCATGGCTGATAGGTGGGTAAAACTGTGAACAGAATCACTACGTAATGCAACACACTGCTATCACTTCCATTTGTAGAAATGTCAAGTATAAGAGAAAGGTTGATTGTGACACTGACAGTTATGAATTAAAAGTTTTTTTAACTTAGAAACTAAAATGAGTAAACTTCACGGGAACATATTCATCTCTCAAAAAGAGCATGACCAGAGTTTGAGGTTGAAACCAAAGGATGCACTGTTTCCTCGCAACCTTCTCTAGCAGGCAAGATTCAACTGTGGCACGTTTCCTGTGGGCGATAAAGAGAAGTGCATATCATACAGCTACATATTCTTGTAACAAAGCAAAAAAAAAAAAACCTAAAAGAACTGAGCCATCCTTTTTCTGTAATAGTCAAAATGGGACATGATCTTTTTTGTAGTCATTTATAGATTATCCTTTTCACGTACTGTAAAACTTGCTTTAGGTTCTCCAATAACCAGTGCAACTGTTACTTTCATCCTATATAATAAGCCTTGTAGGCATACTTTTTGAATATATTTAGTTTTAAGCCATATTTGTTCTCACTTTCTGACTGTGCAATTATATTTTTGTAAACATCAACAGGAAAGAAGAAAGAGAAACATATCCTGCTTAGGTCAATCTTTTAAAAAATGGTCTTTATTTTCCCATCCATAATCTACCAGAAATTTAATCATTGCATGACTTACTTATCCACATGTTTTATACAGTTTTTTAAATTCCTTCAGCAGTAGAAAAACCAACACTGAAATCTTTTTTTAATTACTCAACAGGAAATTAAGGTTGCCAGCTATTTTTCTGCAAGGAACTCCTCTGCTTCTAGCAGCTGTGGAAGAAACAGGATTTCTTTCTTATATGGACATGCACAAGGAGAAAAGATTCCCAGGTTCCTACTTATTCTGTTCTTAAAAGCAGGAGAATTAACTCCTTCACTATGCAACATAAGATCTTGATCCAAGGCTTTTTCATCCTTAGGGATATTTTATCTGGATTGCAAAAATCTGTCTGACTGCCAAATGGCAGCAAAAATATGCTGCATAGTTTATACATTGCAAAAGCCTTTGTGCTGAATATATAATATATGGGTACAGGTAAAATATTTCACATAGTCAATTACAAGTACATAGATCTCTTTGAAGATCTTCGCCCCATTGAAATGAATGAAATAAATAAGGAATTAACGTTTATTTCACAAGGAACTAACGTGTCTCAATAAAGTATATTACTGTGTTAGCTTTCTTTGGGTTAAAATCAAAGATCTACAAGGCTGTTTAGGGCATCCTGCAAATTCACTCAGAGCTAGTTATAGGTTTTGCTTTAGTGCAACTTGCTAGAAATTAATGAATTTGCTATAATGAAGATTGGAGACTTGGGATCTAAACCTATTAAAGTTCTTAAACAGTCCTTAAATGTCTGCTAAGAAGTGCCTTTAAAATGAGTGGCACTTAGTCTCAGATAACTTGGAACAGAATTATAGTTTAAACACTTAAATCTTTGACATGTCTCCTTAAAATTAAGTCCCAATTGGATTTATTCTCAGGGATATGAATACAATTTAAGTCTTCAGTTTAAGAACTAGTTCCATTCCCAAGGTTTTGTCTTTCAGTTGAATTTGTATATTAGTCAGAACACTATACATTATACAATATTATTAAACAAGTAGCATAGTGTAATGAACATGAACCATTGCTTATCTAACTTGAATTGTTGTGTATTTAACCTGAATTTTGTTATAATAAGTTCCTTTCTTAACTTTGGTTGTCCTTAAACTGGGGTGTTCTTAACTCAGGGACTTCCTGAATAGGATTGCTGAAGAATTTAGATATATATGATTTGTAAATTTTCCATAACTCCATAATTTCCTATAACGTTAATTGCAATTTCTCAGTACTGATGTAAAAGTAAAGTTGTTCCTTTTCATTGTTCCTAGGTCTAGCAATATCTACATTAATGTATTCTGACATTACGGTATTGAATATTTTTCTTGAAGCACAATTCTGATGTCCTCTAATTATTCACTATACCTGTTATAATCCATGAGTGACATTAGCTTTTAAAATAGGTCACTCTTTGCCACTGGTTCATATTTTTCCATTTCCATTTAAAAAACAAAGTGAATTATCATTATTTCCTTAATTAGCCTGGCTCAATCTACAGTACTTGTGCATTGCTACCTTATCATGTAGAAATTAGGTAATGCAGCTATATTTTGTATTATTATGAAGTGCAGGTAATATAAATGATCCAAAAGACAGACCAGTGAATATGCTAATTTAGGGAATAAGAAAAGGACTGGTATCATTTGTTCACATATTAGGAAATGGATTGATTTCTTAAAATATAATGAACTGGATCCTAGATTAGATATGAATGCAAATGCTCTTCAGCAGAAACAAAGAACATTTCTGATTACTGATCTTTAATTGTATGTCCATGCTACACAATTACTCCTATATTGTGAAGCATCAGAGTATCTAATACAAGAGCCATGGTGGCATAGTGGTTAGAATGCAGTATTTCAGGCTACTTCTGCTGACTGCCAGCAATTAACCAGTTCAATTTTCACTGGCTCAAGGTTGATTCAGCCTTCCATCCTTCCAAGGTCAGTAAAAGGAGGACCCAGATTGTTGGGGCCAAGATGCTGACTCTGTAATCTGTTTAAAGAGAGCTGTAAAGCACTGTGAAGCCGTATGTAAGTCTAAGTGCTGTTGCTATTAGACAGCTTTGAAAGGAAGAAGTCATTTGGGCAATGGATGATCACCATTGGATGTATTACAATAATCCTTGTCTCAAGACCATTCAAAGTTATTATGGTGGCACTGAAAAAATTACTTATGACCAGTCCTCACATTTATGATTGATGCTGTGACATGATCATGATTCAGGCACTTGGAAACTGGTGCAAATTTACAATGGTTGCAGCATTCCAGAGTCACATGATTAATTGGCTTTTGTCAAGTAAACTCAAGGGGGAAAGTTGGATTGACTTAACAACTGTGCGATACGCTTCATGACATCAGTGAATGCTGATTCACTAAATGACTGTACCAAAAAAAATGGGTGTCACTCAGCCACTGAACAATTGCATTGCTTAGCAACAGAAGCTTCCCACTCAATTGGGGTCATAAGTCAAGGACTATTTGTATTGCATGTGTTTTATTTTAATTTTAGGATTTTTATTCATGTTTTATTTTTACAATATAAAATGTTACTTTTGAGTCCAGCGGTACAAAAAAATAAATAAATATTATAAAATAAGACTTTCAGAATGCCAGAAAACTGCATGGGGGAAAAAGAATTGCAAGAAATTATGTATAGATATTATCACATGGGAATTGGGAGGAGAAGGGCAAAAAGGTCAAGGCAGTGACTACAATTGCATAACACACATACAAAAAAACCTTTGATTGTGTGGCCATGGCTGCTGCCTTGACTTTTTTTAATCTCTCCTGCAGATATCCTTGCCTTATCCATTGGCAAGCAGTAATAATGCCTCTACCTTCACAGCTTCTAGGTCCGTGATGGCGAACCTATGGCACGTATGCCACAGGTGGCAGACGGAGCCATATCTGCTGGCACACGAGCTGTTGCCTTAGCTCAGCTCCAGCGTACATGTGCATCCTGGCCAGCTGATTTTCGGCTTGCACTGAGGCTCTGGGAGGGCATTTTCAGCCTCCAGAAGGCCTTCAGGGGTGCAGGGTAGGCCCTTTTCGCCCTCCCCAGGCTCCAGGGAAGCCTATGGAGCCTGGGGAGGGCGAAAAACAGGCCT